>CM021108.1:460311641-460420119 GCA_007115665.2 Sequoiadendron giganteum
CAGTTCACTGCCTTGTCTAAGCTATTGCTTACTATTATGCTTTGATAGATTTTTTCCAAGCATCCATAGCTTGTTTGAAATCAACTGTTTTAGGCTTTTAGCCATAGCAGCAAGGCAATGAGCTATTTGATAAAATGCTTTGGTAGACATGTATGAAAAATGTGGTAGCATAGACAGGGCAATGAACTTTTGGAAAAATTCTTCAAAGAAATATGGTCGCATGGTGATGGAATGCCATGACGAATGCCATGACAAGCGAATTGCAATGGATTGTCATGGCATTCCATCACCATGAGACTACATTTCTTTGAGGCATTTTTTCAACCAGTTCACTGCCTTGTCTATGCTATTGCTTACCATTATGCTTTGATAGATTTTTTCCAAGCATCAATAGCTTGTTTGAAAGCACCTGTTTTAGGCTTTTAGCAATAGTAGCAAGACAGTGAACTATTCGATAAAATGCTTTGGTAGACATGTATGAAAAATGTGGTAGCATAGACAAGGAAGTGAACTGTTTGAAAAAATGCCACAAATAAATGTGGTCTCATGGTGATGGAATGCCATGACAAGCAAATTGCTGATATTTCAAAATATCTTATACTTTTGGTTTGCTGATTTTTTCCCCAAAATTTTTTGCTGCTATGGACTGAGTAGAGATGTCTTATTCGATGAAAATTCAGTTTTTTAATGAAATTAAGAAAACAACAGTGTTCCACAGGGACGTGTTCCCCCCTAAAATCCCCACATTTTTGAGGCAGGGATGGCGAAGATGCCAAGACATCCTCGGGGCATCCATGGGACTCCCAGAAGTCTATCAACCGTCCCAAGGACACCCAGGCGTCTCTCACAGCTGGAAGAAAAAAAGGTAGTTTTAAATTAAAAAAACATATTTTTTTTGGTAACAATGCCTAAGGCCGAACCCTAATGGCCAATGGACCCCACCAAAGCCTCTTAAACCCTACAAAACACCCTAAAATCCTCACTTTTACTCATAAACTCATTTCAACAGCAAGGTTGAGGAGGAGCAAAAGAGTGAGAGTAAAATGCTGCAAGTGCAAGAGGGTTGACAAGGAGCAAGAAAAAGAGGAAAAAGAGGGATTCTACACCAAGTTGCAAGGATTTTTCAAGCATAAGGTAGGATTCTACGACTTTTTTAAAAAAAATTAATTAGTTTCATATTCATATTTTAATTTTATTCATAATATCATAGACATGGCTGCAAGTTCATTGTTCATATTGTCATCAAGATTCAACATTGAAATTTGAAAATTAAAAATAGATTAAAAATAAAGATCATATTCATAGACATGGTTGTTGGCTATCAGATTTTTTATTTAAGTTTTACTGTTTTACAAATTAGTAAATTATTTCCTATTTATAATATGTTCAAATTTATGATTTTTTATTTTGACATTTGTCAAACTAGGATGAAACAAAAGTAAGTAAAACAATGCAACCAGAAGTAAGAAAAACAAAAGTAAAATCCTTGGTTGATAAAGATTAAGAACAAAGATTTTTATGTGTATCCTTTGCTTAGAAATCCATTTCACTCAAAACTGTTGGCTTGTATCCATTAACAAAACTTACTAAGTGGTCTGAGAACCAAAATGTCATCAATATCAGCAACAATGAATTCATCAAACAGTACATTTTAGCTTTCATTCAGATCTTTTTGTTCAGCACATTCACATGTGCTACATCTTTGTTCACCCACTTGTTGAGTTGCAGAGTCCAATATGAACAGGCCTCTGATCCAATTCACTCATTGAATTGATGCACATTTGTTGGAAGCCAATGCAATCAACGGATCCAGCTGATCAAGCCCACAAAATGAATCAAGCCAGGTTTGTCATCAGATACACTATTGGCATTCTCCCCAGCATATAACAGAGAGAGATGATAAAATGGACCTACTCATCTATAGGTAGCCGAAAGGATCATTTACAGAAACCTACTTAGATACTGGCACAACTAGAATCAAAAAGTATCATATCTTATGGTTGTTAAATTCCATTGATTAGTCATATGGTCCTAAGTTGCATAAGAGTGAAAAAAAAAAGGCATAATAACCACTCAAGCCTTAAATTGCAATTCATATCTCAATATGCCCTTTTCTTTCATCTAAAGCTTCAACATTCACAGGCATCTCCCTAGAATGTGCTTTCAAATATATAGGACCAGGTATGTTGTCAAGTAGATAGCAAGGTGGACAACCAGTCGTGCTTATAAAGAACATTACAATCTATTAGAACTATGCTTGGCACCCTTGAAAAATGGAAACTGAGATTGAAAACAGATTAATTTGAAGACCATCTTTGTCATTGGACTGATTATGTATGGGTTTGAAACAAGTGGCTACCTTCAATGGAATATGCATATGCTACAACTTTGCATTACTGCCTTCAGTAGCAAGCACACATACCCTATCAATCTCACAAACTTGAACCATAAAAAAGGCAAGTGAAGAATTAATAAGATCAGGAAAGGGCATATAAGCATCTAAAGATAGAACAGAAAGTTACATCGCAATATGAAGATTTGCATAATAAATTTCAATATGGAACTATCTGCTTATGACTAAAACTCTATCAGAAATCCATTAACAAAAGTGTTGTTACAGCCAAATTCTTTAGGTAACAAAGAATCATCACTACCTTTTATATAGATAAAATTTAAACTCTAGTTATGTCCTCAAACAAAAACTCATATGCCATAGTAAATATTTGAGATTCTCCAAGTACATGATCTCATTTGATGAAGAGAAAAAAGAGTTACAAACCTCAAGAAGTAATAAATATACCATCCAAGTAAGGGAATAGCATGCTGCAACCATACCATCATTCAAAACCATCATCCAAAGTTAATATGTTTATCTTAACTACCTTTGAATGTGACCACTTCATAGTTTACTCCTTCCGCAGTGGTCGAATCTATTGAATTGTAATGTGAAGTCTTCCTTAAAGTTGCTTCATAGTTCCTTTATCTTCTCTCATCACATCCTTAAGTGGATGCATCTCTATCTGAAGCTAATTATTTAAGGTCAAACTTAGGCTGATATTTTTTGAAAAATGTAAGCTACATCTCTTAATAAAAAACCAATTCCTGAGGTAAAATTTCTCACATATGAGACACCATCAAGTTTCAAGTACATATAAAATATCACTAGACATATGATTGTTAGTAAAAACAGAGAATCAGAAGTGTGGACAAAATTTTATCAACTCAGTAATCCTATGTATAATTATGATCTGGGTTCTGAAGCTCATTTCATTTTTTTTTCAAATGCTTTTCAAGTATAAATCTCATGTCTGGAGTTTGCTACCCTGCTTCTCAATACCAAGATCTTTTGTCCAAATCTTAAACACAAAAAATGTTAAATCAAAAGGTAGATACATGAGAAACTGACCTTGTATCTCTCCATTCCAATATGAAACAGCCGAATCCCATGAGCTCGTAGAAACTCCAAATTTTCTTCTGGATATGGTTCAGGACAAAGACAACTAGCATGCCCAACATATCCAGCAATTCAATTAGAAGTGTGGAATATATTTGTTTATTGATGTATACATGGAACACAAATATATTTCAATAGCTCTGAAAAAATAAAGAAAATATAACTACAAGGATTTGGAAAGCAGTTTATTAATGTCATAGGACAGAAGTGGCATATGAACAGACACAGAAAGAAAATGCACTGATAATATGCAGTCTCCTCTCCTTTCAATTTATAGGAGTTTTTATTGGATTGCACAAAACCAGAGGAATTCAGCCTGTATAAACTAAAATTCCTCATGAAACTTAAAAATAAACTTAATGATAATGCAGATCATTTCACTTTTCTTATTTGCATCAACTACATCTTAGTAGTTTTAAAAATACTGGGATTCAAGAAGGGAAATGTGCAGTTTTTTCCTAGAATACTCACAGGATAGAATTGAGATGTAAGGTTTCCAAAAATGGAAAGTTTTTAGTGTTTGGGAAACTTGATCTGTAAACTCGCTTATCAACCATTGCAAAATTTGTAGGAGGAACAAATCTCTCATTGTATCCTTCAAGCTGCTGTAGCACAAACTCTCCCTCTTTGGCCATGTGTTCATTGCATCTAGACATTCCACCACCTTGTTTCAACTGCAGTATAACCATGAAGCGGATGATTTCCTCTTCATTTGATTTAGAATGAAACTAAAATGTGAAAGGCTAGAATCCACAGTCAAATGCCAAAAATTTCAAGTTTAAATGCCCATCTCACTAACCCATTTCTTCTATGACCACTGAATCCAGATCAGAGAGAAGATTCTCTAATCAAGACTTTATAATGAAAGATATGCTCCATGAATCACAAAAACTCTCCCAGAACACAGCTCCTACTCAATGATGTTCAGAAAAGATTTAAAAAGATAGCAAATTTACAAAAGGCTTTGGCCAAAAATACTTGTTATAGATTAACAAATATGAAGTGAACCACCATGCCATACCTCTTTAATGCCCTGGACCATAATTGAAGCAACCTGAAGTTGAGTATCAAGGAGCTTTTTTATTTCCTCTGTTCTAGATTTCTCCATATTTGTGACTGCATTGGCCAATTGTGCCATGCTTCTTTCCAATTTTTGTCCAAATGACCTCAAAGGGACCCTTTTCTTTTTAGGACGTTTGTCTTCCTCCCTTGCCCCATTTAATGGGGAGGCTGATTTTGTCTGTATGGAAGGTTCCTCTTGGTTTGACTCATTGGATGCTGCATCACATGTCGTATCTACATCGTTTGGACATTCTTCTTCATTAGAATCATTCTGAATATCATTCTGCATATTTGGAGATTTTGATGACTTTTGCACAATGTGCTCTACATGCCGAAAGAAAGCCCATTTAGATGGCTCATTGCGTTGCTTTTCCTTGTTGTACATTTTCTTGAGACGATGCCATTTGTACTTGCATTGCATTCCAGTATAATCAGTGCCACATACACCATTCACTGCAGCAGCAATTCTATCCCAATGCTTCTTCCCGAGCTGACCACGGTGTTTGTCAAAACAAAGATCTTCAAACTTCCTAAGCAAAGCATCTACTGCCGTATTCGGCCAAAGCTCTTCCTTCTGCACCTTGGTGACCTCTCTCTCTTTCCTCTTTCTCACTTCAGTCACTTGACTTGGGTTCCTGATCGTATTTGGCGATTGCATAAGTTCCTCGATATTGATGACATGAGACCTCACCCACTGTGGAGATGCCTCACTCACTGCCTGCAGTGGTCTAGGATTACTAACAGGGTCCTGTAGTTGAACAAAACCTTGTCGGTATGGACTCAACATGAACCTCTCATACACTGCTCTAGGGATACCCACTGGCTCCTGCCTGTTAGAATTTTCCTGAGCAATTCTGAGTTGCTCTCGTGACAAGAGAGTACCACTTCCATTAACGTTTCCACTTCCACATCCAATCTCTCGAGACCTTGAAGGCGTCCCCCCATCCTCCTTCCACTCTATAGAGGGAACATACGGCCCTAACCCACTTCCAGTTGGATATGCAGGAATGGGGAACCGTGATCGCGGGGGATCCATTGCAATGTGATTCCCCTGAGACAGACAGGACACCACCGCCCTATTACTGCCACCTTTATGCCAATTGCCATGGTAATCTAGGGGCACTGCAAGAGGAGGGGATGGCACAGTCCCCTCAGGACTGCTCTTCATGTAACCATGTTCAGAATTGGGAGAATTTACCGTTTTGAATGAATTGGGTATAGGCTCCTCCTGATTATTACACTGGTTAATAACAGGGGAACCTGGTTTCACCTTCTCTCCAGTTGTCTTCACATTGGACTCTTTCCTATCATTGCTTTCATTGGGTTGCTGATGATGACCTTCCTTACTGTTTCTGCTGCTATGGCTATCGTTGTTAGTTTCATCATTATTTACATTATTATGGGATGGTTCAGGATTTTGCAGAGAGACACAGTATGTGGGTTTTTCTTCAGGGGGCTCTTCTAATAGCTGCAGCGTTTTCTGAGAATCGCGTGCCATGTATGAAGTAAAAAATTCTTACCCGCCTACTAGATTATTGACATAAATACAAGCAACTGAGAAAAACATTGAAGTTGTTTTTACTCACAGTTGAGAAGTGGAAATTGAGAAAGAAACATCCGATTAAAGTGATTCAAAAAGAATGAGAAAAGACGCCCCCGCCCCCGTCCACGCTTCGACTCACCGACCACTCGCTGGCAACGACACCAGCAGAGAAAGAAAGGGAAAAAGGGCCGACCCAAAATTAGGCAATGAAGGGGCGCATGCGCTGACAGATACACAATGTGTATACGTACAACTTGTCTTCTCCAGCGGTGTGTAGGCCACGGTGCCGCGATTTGCTTAAAAGCCCACAGCTACGGATCACATGACGCCCTTTATGTTGCGATTTACATTGACATTATCGGACTTTAGTGCATTGAAAACACGGGGAAGAGCGATGTGCGTTGTGGATGGGGACCGCGGTCGAGCAGAAGAAATGATGGGGACGGGGCACAGAAGAAACAAACTACTGATTATAAGTGCTTCCATGACTCGGCATGGGATTGTCATTATTCTTGGTGCCTTCTATCGTCATCTTCCTCTTAGGCCCTTTGCTTACCATTTCTTTTTTAACCATTTCTGACTTGTTTGCTTATGCCCTGCTTGAGATTACAAAAGGGAATTAATCAATTTTTTAAAAGCAGTTTTGTTCTCTACCTTTCTATTATTCTGATCATGGATCATTCCAATGTTATTGCAAAGGTGATGCAAAAAAAAAATTATACAGCTGGATCCCGAAACTGTAAGTGCTAAATACTATGGATTGTGAAAATCTATGGCAAGAATTTTTCAACCATTTTCTAAATAAAATAGCAATGGCACCTCCAATTTTGTTAGATTTGATATTGATTAGTATGACGACATAAATTATTTTTAATGTAAAGAATATGTGTCATTTAAGTTTGTATTTAATATAAATTTAATTCATTTATTTTAATTGTATGCCATAGAATAATGGCATTAAAGAGTTTCATAAATTTATGTTTTTAAATTATGAAAATTAATATATGACATAAATATAGATAAATTTATAGAAATAATAAATAATAACAATTCAAAAGTAAAATAAAATAACTCTAAATAAATAAAAGTAGTTCTTCAAATAAATAAAATCATTCAAGATCAATATCTTTATGGTTTTTAGATATCTATACTAACTAAGATGTACTTCAAACTTAAAGAGTTTGGTCTCTTAATGATCAATTATATCATTTAGTTTTTTCTTTAAAATAAAATGTACTACATTAGTCAAAGTTTGAATGTTGGAGTAAGAACAACATGCTCATAAATGTCTTTTTTAATAGATAGTAGGGGAGAGGACCCAACATGTTGCAATAATTGTTATAGTATTTGTTGGTATAATGTCTAATATTTTCAACAATATTGGACCAATAGTTGTGACTTTAAAGTTGTTAGTGTTGATGATGACTAACCATAATTGAATGCAATGTATTCCTCAGATCTAAAAAGCAATGAACCATATGATGCCACATCAGCGCACCAATAAAGCATGACTTAGTGCACAACTATCGGTCTCACTTTTTTGGGGTGGTTGTTTTGGACACCTTGACAAAAAAACATGTTGATGTGGCATCATATTTGATGTTGTGGCCTTGAAACCTTAGCTATAAGCAAGGGACTTGCCAAATAAGCTATTGTAAAAAATTGGGAGTGATTTGAAATTTCCATGTAGGATTTTGAGAAGCACGAAGTTGGGGGTGCTCAACTATGATCCTCTCCTCTAGATTTTTCTCTTATTGCATTCTCTTGCACTTTTTTAATGCTAGTGCACATTAACCCATCACTTTGTTCACATTTTAGGTTATTTTGAAAATAAATTTGCTTTATTTCTTTTTGTTCGCCAAAAATATACATAATTTAATTTTGAAACTAACACATTTTATCTTTTTTACTATGTGCAATTGAAATGAAATGAAGATTTAATTGACATCCATGAGATCAACCACTCTAAAAAAACAAAGATCTACAACCCAAGATATTTTTAAAATTTTGCAATATACAATATTCTACTATAAATCTTGATTCAAAAGCTTATTATTTTGTTAACCTTTAACTTCTACAAATAAGATTACTGCCTTTAACTTCTACAAATAACATTACTAAATTATCTCCTTCCAAATTATTTTGTTAAATATAATATACATTAAACACTAATATAGTGTTGACCCATTTTAAGTTTGTGCTAGAATGACCAACAAAAGAAAATATATAGTAGTCAATACATAAATAAACAAAGATATCTTTAATTGCAATTGTCAACTTAAAGCAATATTTGGTCTTATCAACTTATTTCATTTTGGCTTCTTCCTCAAGTCAAACAAAAACTTTAAAAACCCAAATATGCCGCCGTGTAAACATCAAGATTGAAAGGTACTACTACTTGTGTATGAAATTTGAAATATAAATTATCATCATTGCCTATAAATTGACCCTTGCTTATTCCTAATAATACACTATATAATGCAAAAATGTTTTTAATTAAAATCTAATCGAAATGTATCTAATAAAATTGTTTAGTATTAAGTTATAATAAAAATGTGAATCTAAAAAGTTATTCAATTTTATTGTTACATCATTAAAGTAAACATACTAAAGTAATAAGAAAGAAATTTTGTTTTTTTTTTATAATTTTAAAATTAATGATTTATTATAAAAAAATTATTTGTTATTTGTTTTTAAAATTAAATAATATAATATTTGTTATAATTTTTTATAATGAATTTGGAATATTTAGAAGTTAAAGAAATAAAATCGGTTATCAAATTTAAAGTGTTTGTGTCATCACAACAACAAGGTTCATAGTCTTTAAATAGACAAAAGCATAAAAAAATAACTATTAGATCGATGAGAGGTCGACTTTAACAACTGAGAGACATTTGTAACAACACTAAACAAAACTATACTAACCCACCCCCACATAGTTAAGTTGTTGTATAACCCTAATGATATACAAAAACATTAGTAGCCTACCCACAAGACCAAAACTATAAAAAGAAACTAGTATATCAAGTCTTAAAATATAAATGAGGCTTACAATAAATTACATAAGCCCTGAGCACACCTCCATTACCCCATTAAATTTATCATAGGACCACTCCATACTAGATGAAGAAACCGTCACCACTTCATTTGAATCTTTGTTGTCAAAACACTCAAAGGAAGTCAAGATAGCATCTATGGGTAGAGGCACCTTCAACTTTTTTGCTATTTCTTCCACTCCATACTATGATCACTATTGTCTCTTCATATGAGCATGTAAATGATCAAGAAGGATAATATAGCATACCTTAGACTAATTAACCACATCTTCTTATATGTCATCATCTAACAAGTATGTCCCCATAATATTTGACAGCAACGACACACAACTTAATTTTTGAGTCACATTGAATACACTCTTCCACCCCCATGTATGCCAACAGTCCAATAGTAAATTCACCATTACCAACCAAATTCCAACATTAGGAGCCTCATCTATGTCTTTAGCAAGCTCTTAGATCCTCACCACCCAATGCGTAAAATCGATGAGCATCTCCTCACCAAAGACATGCCTCTTATGTTACTTCTCATTCTTCTCTAAAATAGGTTCTTTCCCTTTACAATTCTCAAGCTTTCTTGATTTCCCAAATTGAACAGTTGTTAAGGATATCATATGTTCATCGAACAACTATCCACATACATTACAACCATTTATGTTAATTTCCTCATATCCACAACATTAAAATCTTAGTATCACCTTCACATATAAGTAAAATAATATTGCCTTTCATACTTATTATTTCAAATATATCCTTTCCATCTCTCTATTGATAACACATGCCACCATTTCTACCCCTTATCAAGTAATATTTGTTATAATTTTAATTTAATAAAGAAATTTATTTCTTATGAAATTTTTCTAAGATTAAAAATTTAAATGTTTTTATTACAAACTAACTAAACTGACTCAAAATATTGTTCATTATAAATTATACCATTTATTTTTATTAATTATTGACTTCTACATAATTTTGTATATAAGGTGTGGTCAATTCGTTGTTGGATTATTTCGTTTTCATGATAGGGAACAAGGTTCAACTCTCCCCAATGACATCTAAGCATATAAGGAGTACTAAGCAGTATCCTCACTAGAATTGTAGGTAGAATGCAACTAAATAGAGTTGGAGGATGTAGCATTGATGCAACTAGATAATTGTGATAGTGATGGAGTAGCTAGTGTTGGAGGATGTGGCATTGATGTAGTTAGCTAGTGTTGAATGATGTAGCAAGTGGAGTAGATGGTAAAAATTGTGGTAGTGATAGTTCCACTAAAAATTTATAGATGAAGAGGTATATAATCACCAATAAGGTACAAGCTAGATAGTGTTGAAGAATGTGACAAGCAAAGAGTGGATGGTAAAAATTGAAGTATGATAGTTCCAATAAAAAAGTGTAGATGAAGAGGTATATAGTAGTAAGGAGAGGTACAAGCTAGATAATATTGAAGGATACAACAAGTGGAGTAGATGGTAAAAATTGTGATAACTTTAGTCTTGATAGAAATTTGTAGATAAAGAAGTATACAACAACAAGTATAGGTGCAAACCATTGCATGGTATTCATGTCAAAGTATTAGGCCTATTATTCTCAAGAATGTTTGTCACAAGAGTCATCCCTAATTCAATCCATATATCTAATAAAACAAAAAATATCAGTTTACAATAGTAATTTTTAGTTTTAATATTGTTATAATAAATAAGGCATGTATTCTTACATGAAAAAAAATTACTTATATTGCTTGTTATTATAAAGCCCAAAGCATTGTTGGTAAAAGTACTTATTATTTTAATTTATTGAAGATTTTATTTTATGTGGGAGTGGTAGTTCTCTAAAATTTGTAGAGAGGGAGGTATACAACAAATATAAATACAAGTTATTATTGATATTCTTTAAAAATTGTAATAGTAATAGACCATAATTCAATCTATATATCTAATAAACTAAAAAACATGTATTTCTAATTATAATTTTAAATATTATAATAACAAACAAAACATATATATATATATATATATTATTTTCGATATATTATTATAAAACATTGAAAAAATATTCTTTTAATTTTGAAAAATTGACAAGTTTATATCATAAAATATTTCTTTTAAACATTTAAAAAATGAAATTCTATAATAAAAAAATATTCTCCTTAAACTAATGAATGTGTACTTTTAAATAAAATTTGAAATTTTGACATTCATTCATTTAAGATGCAATGTCTTTTATTTCTTCTCTCGAGATTGTAAAGCACAAGAAAATAATGATGATCAATGTTGATACAAAAAAATGTTTTTTTGTAATTATTTTCAAAAGGATTTAAAATCATGTTATGGTTTCATAAGAGGGAAATGCGTTTAAATCATAAAATATTGCACCTCATAAATTGTTTCATTTCTGGTTCAAAGTTAATGCATCACAAAACTAAGTTCCTTATGGTGTGAACAAATCCAACTACTCATTGGATTCCTAAATATTGGAAATAAATCAAACATGTACAAATTTCTCATTAATTAGGTATTCCTTTTGGTCTAGGAATTCCCCTTTATGATATGTGGAATTGGTTTCTCACTAAGTTTAAAAACAAACTTGTACCTAGGGTAACATTTTTTTATCATTAGTTGGTAAGATCCAAGTTGTGAACCATATATTTCTAGCTTCTCACGTGTATTACTCTTCTTGTTGGATGTCTTCCAAAAGCGGCTATGACAATTTAATTAAAATAATTTGGCACTTCTTATGATCAAATTGGAATGATAATGCTAGTTTCAAATCCACATCATGGTTATATTGCATTCAACCAAAAGCTAGAGGTGGATTGGGTCTTTTGGGTCCCAAAACACGACGGTTTTATTTAACAACAAAATGGATAATTGTAATAGTTATTGGAGATGAACCATGGAAAAAATTGGTTTGTCATCGCATTACTATGGCTTCTATCAAAGAGAAATGGTAATCAGTCAAATGGTTAGACTAAATCATGTTTGCCCCCTTCATTAGTATTAAAGCTTCATTTCCTTTATAGTCCATATGGAAGGCTTAACAACAAGTGTGAAATATTTAAACTAGAAAAGTCCTTCTTTGCAACATGGTTTCAGTTTTGAGTCCTCATCTATTTGGTGGAACAAATTGACTTAATATCAAGGTTAGCCTTTGGCTATTGCATTTCCAAAGCAAGCTCTTTATCTATTTAATAAAGGGGTTCAACAGTTTAGAGACATGTGGGATTTTAGTATTTTGGATTGGGCAACTTGGCAAAGCATTAAGAATAATTTTGGTTTAAACAATAGATCTAAAGGGTTTATTATATTTGTAGAAATTTTTGGTCCCTGTAGACTTAGCTATGAAGATTTGCACTCCTCTTCGTTGTAATTTTCTCAAGGATTGGTTGTGGTTGTCTAGATATCAATTTAATTGCTTCCCTCTGAAAAAGGTTTATTTGAACCTCCTTCCTACTATGTCCTTATTTCCCAAATTGAACCTCAAATAGAAATGCAAATTTCAAGAAAAAAAATGTGGATGAGATTGAGTGCTCAAGTTTGGAGGTCCAAAGCTTAAGCTAATACTTATATTTTGACTTCGAAAATTTTACACTTCAAATTGTCAGTGGGGGACAAGTCGAAATATATGATGGTGCAGTCAGTTAAATGTCTTTTTTGTCAATACAATGAAAGTGAAACATTTTTTTAAGATTGTTTATGGGTTAGGAAAAATGGAATGTTATTTTCAAGCACCTTCCTGCTATTTTTTATTATGTTCTTTTTTGGAAAGAAGTTATGTCGAGGTTAGACCTTCATAATAATGTTGTGGCAGAGCCACAGATTCTATGAGATAGACCATTTGCTTAATATATGGAAAAAGTAGATGTTTAATAGTGTTTTCAAAGAAAATTATTCATCGGGAAACATAAATACTTAAGTTTTACTCTGATATCATTTTTCAAATTGTCTTTTCGTGTTTTGAGTACCCAAAAAACAGACAGAGACCAACAAGCATTTGGATGAGATTAAATATCAGATTCTCAAACTACATGAAAAAGATACTATGTATTTCAAACAGATGCAATGTTTGCTGAAATTCAGAATTAAATCTACTATGATGTTGTTAAATGGTTGATATGTTTTGAACAGTTATTTTGTTATTTTTCTTATTTTATTTTGACAGCCTATTGACTGCCTCTTTCTATATAATTTATTTTGCTTTGTTTCAATAAAAACAAACAAAAAAAACTCAAGAAAAAGTGCCAAACACATATGCTAATTCCAAGTTTCCGCCATATTGTTGTGATTACCAAGTAATCCCTTCTTTTGTACAAATCTTGCACCATTTGTGCAGCCATCTGGTTGCATCTTTAGGTACAGATTCTTGGATCAGGTTGGACACCTTATCACAGGAAAGATCAAGAAGTCCCAAAAAGCAACTGTGAACAAACAAAAGAGAAAGACCGTTGCTCTAATCAACAAAAAGCTTCAGGCCCAGCACTCCTCGAGTTTAGCCATGCCCCTGTGTGTCTGAACCATGATGATCCTTCTGAAGCAGTCTGCCATGTGAACCCACATCACTGCTGATTGCCCAGTCGGTTCTGTTGGGGTGCCAAAATTCTCTCTTAGGACGGACCTGAAGTTGCTAGCACAGGCCATATAGTTACAACTACTACTACCCACATTCCATCTCAAACAGTACCCATTGTAGCCCAATGGACAAAGCTTTAACAGCAAGCATGGAGGGACAAAGCGAGGCCCGATGGACAGTTGCCCATGACAAGGATTAGGGGCCCCCTCCCACATTTCCTGGTAAGTCTTCCTCGCCATAAATTTCTTCTTACATTTTCTAATGCTGATGTATCCTCTTTCTCTAATCACATTGCTGACTGAGTCTCTCTCTTACCTAACCTCCCATCAACTTGCCTCTTTCCTGACTGAGACAACACGCCACTCTCTCTTTCACCACCGAATGTTGTTGACTTCGTGCATGGCATTCGGAAAATACCCACATGGCAGAGTCATGTCATCCTCCATTGAAACATTTGCCCCTAAACCTGTCATTCTCTGTTTGAACCTTTGATTGAGTGAATTCATATGCCCTCAGATTGGGCAAGTGTGCTTGCTTGCATGTGCCTACATATTATTATTTATATCTTCCCTTATTTTGATTGATCAAGATTTATCTTTGACAATTGAATTGGGAGGTGTTTAAGAGTAGTCTTGATTGATGAGATCAATAACTTTATCCTGTCCTTAAATGCTTATGCCAATGTGGTATCTCCCTAATAAAGAGGCCATTGTCGAAGAAGTTTTTTATCACACATATCAATAGGTTATCTTTTAGAAATATTATTGATCGGGAAAACAAGCTTCCCATTAACCTTTCTAGCTTCTATGTATATACTCTTTCCTTTAATTTACTTGAAATGAATCTAGGGTTTGTTATCACCCATATTATAGTATTTTAAGTGGACTTCATAATTAAAATAAAAAAATGTGGTCAGATCTTTATTTGGTGGTAAGGCAAAAGAGATCAAACAAGATTGTGCAATTGTCTTGAAGCATGCAAATCCCTCCAAATGCAACATTCCTAACATTAAGCTAGTTACCTTCAAGAGATTAATTAGAAATAAAATGTATTGTCCTTCTCAAGGCAAGAAGGGGAACACCATGATAACAAACAAGATAATGACTTCAAAATACTTGATCGTCTTAATAATAGTCACAATTATAAAACCTTGGACCATATTCCTATATCTAAGATTATAAAAAAAAAGCGAAATAATCCATTAGGTAATCCTCATTATATGATCACACTAAGAAAGGACACATTCCTGAAAAAAAGACCACCTCTGCATTTATGGTGCTTTTAAAATTATTTCAATTGTCATTCCTTTAAGACCCATTATTAACACTACTAACTCCTTGACATATGCTTACTTTCCAAGAAAGTCACCCCCTCACAAGAAGGTCAAGCTCCTTCATCTAAGATTCCTCCCATTTTGTTAAGTTCAACAAGGATAAAAAGGTGAATGAAAATGAAATTCTAGTAATTTTTTTATGTTGTATCCCTATTCACTAAAGTCCATGGTAGTGCCTCCAATGAGATTCTTAAACATAAGAATAATTATTGGATGATTCCTTTGTGGGGTTGTACTTAAGTTCCATGTTTTTTATTTTTCAAGGAGAGTTTGATGAGCAATCTGATGGGGTTGCCATGGGGTCTATATTATCATTTGTAGTGGCTAAAATTTCAATGGAGCATTTCGAAGATGCAACCCTTAATTCCTTCCCCCTCAAACCTAGATGGTGGAAACACTATGTAGACAATACTAACTGATATTTGCAACATGGTTTTTAAAAAGTTACACATAGAGACATTATCAAAACTCAAAGTATTTCTCTCATAAGTGAAGATGACTAACACACTACCTATGTCATTGCACTCCCTTGCATTGAAATCATTTCTAATAAGATTTATAAATTTCTTCGCAAAAAAGGCCTTAGATGTGCCTTCAACCATATACTATGATGAGAATCGTGTTATCACTTCAACTAAAGATCACATAGACCTCCTTCATATCTCTAGGGTCTATAAGACCAAATAAGTTCATGTGGTACACCTTACATTGGGTAAATTTGTCTCTCCATTAACACTAAGATCAACAAGCATGGTGTCAACATTAAAATTGAGTGTATTTTGAAAAACACTCATTCTATACCAAACACAAAATTCAGTTGGAGGGCACTTGAGTCCTTGCTAAAGAAGAGAACTATTTCAAGAAAGACCTAAAAAGGTCTTAAAATTTGACAAATACCTTATTAACCTCAATTGAGATGACAACTAGAGTTTATTTTTTTCTTGGCAAACAATGTTATATTTACTTTGACAAAATCCCTCCACTCCCTCTTGACTACTCTATTTTCTTCCCACTCACCTTAATATATTCAGCCTTCCCCTTTTTGTCTTGCCAATCCCTCCAACCTTTCCTTTCAACATGCAACTTGTAACTCTTTATTTGTCTTCTCAAAATCCCCCTTGTCATTAACTATATCTTTCTCTTTTCTACTTTTTTGTTTTCCCCAAAATGAACAATCCTCTTTTTCTTTCTATGCATCTTACAATATTTTATGGTTTTCTATTATAATAATTATATTCATGGTGGTGATAATAATAGTAGTATCGTATTAATAACAATAATTATAATTGCCTATTTTTGTATAGTAATTATAATAATATTTTGTTATTATTAGTATTACCAATTTGTATTCCTACTTTTAATTTTTTTATCAGTTAAGTATGGTCCTAGTAGAATGGAATCCAAAGAAGTGGCATTATTTGAACCCTCCCTACCATTAAGAAGAATATGTTGATAGCTTAATTTTGTCCTTTTCCATCTTGTCGCTTTTTGTGGGAGTTTTTCCTTTCTAGCTTTTGAACAAGCTTCTACCTTTTTCCTTGTAACATAACATTGTTTATGTGTGAACACTATTTCTTCGTAATCCACCAAACAATTCCAAATTTTTGACCTTACAATAATTCTATTTTTTTAGTGACTATTCAAAAAGGTATATTTCCAAAAGAACCTTAGCAAATATGATTGAATATTGAAGAGTGATATAAGAATGGATTTTAGATATCTCCAGTCCTAAAATGAATTTCTAAATGGTGTTTTTAAATGAACCAAGTTAGGAAGTACCTAAAAAATGTAGCAACAAGTTGGATAGTCTTATCCAAATCAAAATAATATAAATCATCTTTGTGGGGGGGTTGAAATACGAAAACTATGGTTTCATGCACATATATGATTTATCCCAATCCTAAGGTCCCTTTCAAAACAACAAAATGCCCTCATGAAAACTACAAATCACAAAGAAAAAATCTTATCATAAGGACCTATAAAAAATTTACCTTTGAGGAGAGGTTGTCATGTTTTTGGGATCTGCTTGTTAAGCTCCACTAGACTTGGATAGAAATCATGAAAACAATATATTATAGTACATGTTTGTGTGAATTGTCTCATCCTCCAAGGCCTTATCACCAATATCAATAATGGAAGGAACTATCAGATGATCAAAATAAAGAATTCTCTAGTGAAGCTTTAACACATTTCCCAACATCTTTTCCATTAGTGGTATAATTTTCATTAGTTAAACTTGATTTATTCAAGCTAGATATATCCTTTGTAGTGTTGTTTAAGCCTTTCTCATCTAAGTTGTCACTTGAGGAAATAAACCCCAAAGTGAAGGAAGGGTGTAGGTGGACATGTTATCCAAGGAACCAACCTTGCATGCATCTAGAAGAGATGAGAGGGGCTTTGAATTTACAATATATTTGCTATTGTTTCCTACAAATATGAGGAGACATCATGGAGAATTGAAGGATGTTTGCTTAGAATCCTTAGGTTAGAATAAGGAGATGCATCAATTAACCAAGTCCAATCTCTATCTAAATTCATGTTCTAGAAGGAGTGTGAACCTACAATAAGTTTCATCACTTCATGGAAAGAAAGGAGGAACCTTGTGAGAGACCTAAGTTGCCACCTTTGGAGAAAAAATAGAACTAGATGAAAAATTTGGGAGTGATATATCGAATATTTTTTTACCAGTATAATAATATTTCATCTATTTTTCATCTTTTTATTATTATTTTTATCAACAAATTATGGTCAAGGGGACTACTCCCATTATATTACATAGAAAAATTTATTGTTTTTGGTTCAAATTTAAAATTTATAAGTTTCTCCTTTATTCAAATGATTATCTACAAATCCTTAATAGTTTATCAAGCTTCTACATATTTATCTATCTTAATACATAATATTCAAAAACTCATTTGCTTAACTTACTTGCTATCAAATTTGTCATCTATGAACACCTTCATCCATTCAATACCTCATTTATTTTCCACTCCATTGCCTATTTCAAAAAAATTATTACCTTTCATTGCCATCTTTTTTTTTTTGTTCATTCTTTAAGCAACCTATTGTGATGAAGGTTAGTCATTGTGTTATCATCATGTTGCTCCTCAACACCATTGTCCTATCAACCAATGGTCGATCTAATCCATAAACTACTTCAATGATTGTATCTTTTAATCCACTGGAGAAACTACTTAGGTTATCAACACTTTTTCCATTCCCCTTATGGTGTCCTTATCATTTTTCAAGTCTTACATTACTGCAATAAAAATGGATGCAATGTCTCTATTAACTCTATACTTGTGATTCGTGTATAATAATTTGTCCCCCATAATCTATTGCATGGTATGAAGGAGAATACCATTGTTGGTCTTAAAATAGATATTAGTCTCTTTTATGTGATTACCCTAATAAAAATCATTTTTCTCTATTTACAAATTAAACACATAGTTGTATCCATCTTGTTTGAAGGTTAAGAGGTGTAGTAATGATGATTGTGAATAGATTTTCTAGTATTTCAAGGAAAACCCATTGCCATCATTAGTACTACCCCATATGCTTTCATTCGTAATGATTTTTGTCAAGGATCTTACTTTGGCATGTACAAAATCTTACCACCTTATTATGGTAAGTTACCTTTGTTGTCCTTATTGGTGTTAATTATTATTTTTTCTTCCTTCTAAGTTTTGAATGATTGAATTTTTCATTCTTTTAGGCCTATAGTGTAGGAAAAAGTATCCTTTTTTCACACTTAATTGGAAATAATTAATAAATAAAATGACCTTAATTATGTCTTAATTTAGTGTTGTAATGTGTTTTTCATATTCACATTAAGTTTCAAGCCCTTTTAAATAAAATGGACTTAATTGTACCTTATTTTTAGATGTTGTAAGGTGTATCTTTACACTTTCACATTAATCTAGGGCTTTATTAATTGATTGAGGTTAATTTTCCTTAATTGGCCCCTTTAATTCAAATCCAAGCCTAATTGAATGTGATTTCCAAGGGATAAAACTCGACATTCATAAATGCCATTTCACAACACTTAACTCTAGAAGATGTGTGTCCTAGGTAAGTGACCTAGGACCCATTTTTCATAGGGTGAATGGGTCCTCACTTAGATCTAGGACCCTAATTTAACACAATGTTAAACATTGAGCAATGTTTGTCCTAGGTAAGTGGCCTAGGATGAATGGGTTCTCACTTAGACCTAGGACCCCCTTTCAAAATATGTTTTTAGTGGTATTTTGATGATTTAAAATCCACAATTCAATTTTGGCTTGTGATATTTGAATTTTAGGAATTAATCTTAAGATATGTATAAATACAAGGTCATTTCACTAAGTTTCACCTAGATTTGTAAGTGTTCAAATCCTAAGGAAAAGTTTATGATCAATAGAGCAATTCAAGAGCACTCTCAAGGCATTCAAGGGAATATTTATAGAAGATTATTGCAACAATTAAGATTCCTTTCATCATGTCAAAGATTTATTGCATCATGCATGTTGTTTGAGCTAATATGTTGATGTAGTGTTCAATATCTATGCAAGTGTTCAAGGACATTGTTTTAAATCAAGTTTCATGATCAAGATCCTCATCCATTGAAGCTAATTCATGCTAGTTTGTCGATTTGTAATCCAAGGTTCAAATAAAGTTTGGTGAGTTGCTACATAGTATTGTTCATTCATCATTCCTTCATGCTTTTCTATTTCATTTCAAGGTTACCAAAACGGGGTTTGACCAAGGAAAACCCCCATTCCCTAACCAAACAACATTTTCTCTCTTTGATTTGTGATTGCAAGTTTTAGGTTGAAGATTATGTGAAGATAAAAAATGGAGAAAGTTGCAAATTTGTCAAAGTTGTCACCTTTCTTGCAAAATCACAAAAAATGACCTACATAATTTATTTTTGGCTTTCCGACCATGAGATTCGGGAATCTAGGAGTGCAGACACAGAGGAACAAAATCCTAAAACTATTTTTTTGAAGCCCTAGACAGGACCCATTCACCATAGGGTGAATGAGTCCTCAATGAGCTTCAAAAGGTGACTTGGTGAAAGGTACACATTGTTTTCCCCTTTCTAGATCTATCTTTTGATTACTATTTTTGTCAGATTTGATTATTGTTCTTCATTTACATATTATAGCTTGCATTTTGAATGAAATTAGGAAAATAGGTTGTTGTGGTGACCCCCCTTTCATAACATTTTCACCAAAATATAACCCTATTTTTTCTTTATTTCATTTTGGTGAACTTGAGTTTGATCCTTGCATTTTTTTGATTTTGGAGTCCTCTTTCATCCTAGTTTTACATCTTTCGTTCATTTGCATCACTTTGCATTGAATTAGGCCTCATTTAGGGTGTCTAGTTTGAATTTAACTTGCCATTTCATTTAAGGGTTTTAGGCTTGCATATTTTGCATTCTTTAAATTTGAAAAATACAAAAAAATTAGTCATTTACATAGCATTACATCATTTCAATTTTCATTTGAAAATTGAAACAAAAATTGCATATCAAACTAGCTTTTCTAGGTTGTCATTTTATCACATTTTGCACTTACAATTAACATTGAATTCATAGAATTAAAACTAAAACTTGTTTTATTAGACAAAAATATGGAAACTACTAAAAATCACTTAAAAATCTATAAAAACTTGTTTCAAAACCCTCACCTAGGACCCATTCACCCTAGGGAAAATGAGTCCCTGATCAGGGCCACATTTTAATTTTTTGGGCATTAAAACATTCATTTCAACATTTTTGTTTATTATTTTCATATTTCTTTTTTCGTTTCATCAATTTGATCATAACTAGCTTAATTTGATAACATTAGTGCATTGTGTGATTTCAAAATTTTATTTAAAAGACATTTTTTTTAGGTTTTTATATAGTGTAATAATAACATTACCTTGTTTAGAATCTGAAAATTGCATTTACATATTGCATTCTAGGTCATTGCATTGCACTTTACCCTCTTTCCATTTTGGGTTGACATTGAGTTTGTGAATCTTGTATGAGCTTTACAAGTTAGTGTCCTATTAGCAATACTATTGTGAGACACAGTTTGAGACTGATGTCATCCCGCGATACACCATTCGTTGTGGATCTTGGGTTTTCTAACTCTCTTTATAATAGTGTTGATAATCAACCCCCTAGGGATCATAGCATGCATACCTCATTTCCAATGACTTCCTTACCTACAACCAATGTGCATGTTGTTAACAATACCATCCCTACCATGACTAGTTGTACTCAAGATTTGGAGTATACTCAAAGCCAAGGTGGAACTTCAATTCCTCCTACAAAACCCATCTCTATTCCTGCATGCACTAGTACTCATGTTACCACAACCATTCAACCTACTAGCAATGTCAACACTTCCTTAGGTATTTCCACAGAGAATCCTTCTAGCTTTATGCATTCAAATATCATATCTCCTCAAGCATCTCCCCTTATAAACCTAAAAGTCACTTACCCTCCACATACATACACCACTCCACCATATTCCCATCCATCTTACAATACCAACAATGATACCACCATTAACACACTTTTGCAAAACATGTCAGCCCTTCAACAACAAATCACCATCCTAATCAAAACAACAATGGCCAACCTTCACAATATATCAAAACCAACCCATTATCCTTGGAGATATTGAGAACACAAATGCCACAAGGTATAGAAGTTCCTGGATTTGAGAAATATGGTGGGAAAGGAAATCCTATTAGCCATGTTTCTACTTACACAACCCTATGTAGTGATTTTATTTTTGAAGACAAACTCTTGGCTAAATCTTCCCTAGATCCTTGAAGGATAAGTTGCTTTAGAGTGGTTTTTCTCTTTACCGAAAAACTCAATAAACTCATTCAATGAGCTTATTGATGCCTTTTGCAACCACTTCCACATTCACATGGGTCCCAAGATGACCCTAGCTAATTTAATGACATGTAAACAAAAGGATGATGAAAAGGTTATTGATTTTATAGCGCGATATCAGATGTTGTACTCACAAATAAACATTAAGATTCCTAATGTTGACCTTCAACAAATGTTTATTGCCAATTTACAAAACAAAATCCAAACCAAACTTGAGATTTTGAATTTCCCATTCTTCACATAGTTATGTACAACCCTTCGTGACTATTAAAATTCGGCTTATGGATGTGAGGTGAAAAATCCTCCTATCCATCCTAAAAAAGTTTGAATCCATACCTCAAAATAGCTCCCAACCTTTCAAGAAATAGAATAGAGGCTTTTTACAGCTTAATTCCCCTCAACCAAATCAACAAGCTGATAACCAAGTGGCCACTATAAAGACGACAAATCCTTTTCCCTTTGGGGATAGGAATAGAAAATTTACCCCTCTACCCGACACCCTTCATAATATCATGTTGTAGCTCGTGAACAAGAATATGATTTCCTTACCTCATGCCAGAGCTCTTGATCCTAATAAACCATTACCCTCAAAGTATAGATCAAATGCTTATTGCCATTACCACCAACAAAATGGACATGATATAAAATATTGTAAGCGTCTTAAACATCTTGTGCAAGACCTCATTGATTCTAATCAACTTCAAATTGGAGGTGTGAATAATAAAGGTAATAAGTCTGTAGCTCCTCCTAACCAAAACTTATAAATCTTTACAAATCCCAGGTCGAAACACACTATTTCATTTGTCAAAGCTAGTGAAAAAAAGAATGATGTGATGAATGTTGACACAGATGATGAAAACACAAAAGATGACAATGAGGAAAAACTAATTAAAATGGTGTCGTTTATTGAAGCTACACCTCGTAAGGGTCAAACCAAAATGCCCCTTGATATTCCTTTCTCACAAAATGACATAATCAAACATGCACTTGATGGTCCTCTTTACATAGCTAGAAGAATCAATGACAAGACTACTAATGGGATATTAATTGATCTTGTTTGTGTAGAGAACATGATCATTGAAGAATTCCTATTTGTGCACAAACTCTATCAAGATACATATGAAAGACCAAAAGCATGGATCAAAACACATAATGGTTTTGTTTTCCCTGCGATTGGCTCGATAAATATCCCTCTAAAATTCAAACCAAAAACATTAAATGTCTCATTCACCATCATCTCGTCATCGGACCAATTTCGTGTGAAGTTAGGCTATCCATGGCTTCGCTCCATGAATTTCGTCCCGTCAATTTTGCATAAATGTTTGAAGTTTCCCTTTGGCAATGAGATCTTTACTGTGCATCATAGTGGCTTTAATTGTGTGTCTTCCCGTGGGAAATTTTCATTGGATTTATTTTGGCCCAAGCCTATTAAACCTATTAGACCCCGTAGAGAATTATTTTCCAAATCATATAAATTTTTTAAGGCAAATCATATAAATTTTTTAAGGCAAATCAAATAATAGAATTATCCCTAAGTAATATGCCTCAACCCATGATTGAGCCACCTATCCTTACGAAACCATGATTGAACAAAAAGCCCTTCCAAATATCCAAGAGCAACCTATTACAAATCCTCCTACCATTTCGTATAAGAGATCACGAGATAATCAAAACAATCTTGTTGTGCCTCCTAAAATAAAACAAGTTTACAAAGCCAAAGAGAAATTGGTTGAGCAACCTCCTATGGTTCCTTTCATTCCTCCCCTAAGGGAAGAAAAGAAACCTATGGATGAAAAATCTTCTCCTACACAATCACAAATTGATAACAGATTGAAACAAAATCGAAATGCTAAAGAGTGTAGGTGTAGATGTCGTGCTATTGCTCGTATGTTACAAACTAAATAAGAAAAAAGCAACACAAAAAATCAAAATTTGAACTTGCGTGAAGCAATGCATGATGATTCTATACCTTCGTCGTAACATAAACAAGAACCTTCCAGGGACATTATCATTCGACCTCATATTGTGATTAATTTAGATGATGACATTGACATTGCAAAGATTGATGAACAAGTGCATAATGAGTTGAACTCATTGTTCTCTTCATGCATGAACTTAAATGATGATAAGAGTGTTGAACTTGGTGCTTGTCCTAGTTCAACACTTTCCATTGTCCCTTTGGCTAGCTGTCTGCCTTTCACATACACTGATCAAGATTGGGATGCAGACAACCTGCTAAAGGTTGACTCACATATGCCTTACTAGTATTTTGCATTGTTTTCCTTTTCATGTGTCTTTATGTGATGGCATGTGCATAATGTGATCCCCCATACTGTTTCATTTGATGTATCTCTATTTTCGTGCATTCCTCTAAATGAACTTAAATGATGATAAGAGTGTTGAACTTGGTGCTTGTCCTAGTTCAACACTTTCCATTGTCCCTTTGGCTAGTTGTCTGCCTTTTGCATATATTGATCGAGATTGGGATGTAGACGACCTGCTATAGGTTGACTCACATATGCCTTACTATTCTTTTGCATTGTTTTCCTTTTCACGTGTCTTTATGTGATGGCATGTGCGTAATGTGATCCCCCATACTGTTTCATTTGATGTATCTCTATTTTTTTGCATTCCTCTAAATGTACCTACATTCTTCTATATGTCATAAATATTTTACCTTTTTCGCTTGTCTTGTGTTTTCCTTTTAGGGATGATGCAAGGCATCGAGACATTTAGGTCTCTTCTATGTTGACCCGAAAATATTTTATTTGTTTTCGCTTTCTATGTGTCATTCTTCTATTTCTATGAGTATTTGGGGAATGATGACATTTCTGAGCTCTATAACAACACAGTAGCAAAGATATACTGACCCCGAATCTGTAGATCCCTTATGTATTTTTAGGGGCAACCCCTCCTTTCTTTTTCATGTCATAGCTTTATTTCAAAAACATATGACTTGACATAGGGCTTTCTGAGGAAGCTCTCATGTCTTAGGATTGAACATTGGCTACTTTAAAGCAATTGCTCACAGTAATGGGGTTAGAAACTGCTTTAAAGTGGGGGCATACATTGATAATATCTTTCGACATTTTTCATGTTTCGTGGTGTGATTTTATTTTTTCTTCTGATGCGTCCTTTTCTTGGTGGTGTCATTGGGTTTGATGTCCTCCAAGAGTGGGATATTTCTTAACATACGACTTTCCTCTTAGTTGTGATTGTGATGCACTACATTCCCTAAGTTGTGAATCTTTTACTCTTGACATTTCCTCTCTTGGAGACATTAGGCACGATGATCCCTAAGAAGAAGACCTTACAAGAACCAAGCAAGATCCCTTTGAAAAAAAACCATATATATAGATAATGTTCATAAGTGTTTGGCATAATGCATCTTGCTAGCTTATGAAGCTTGAACCCTAAATTCAAGGCCACCTAGCATAACACACCTTGCTTGCCTGTGGAGCCTTGCCTAGCATTATGGTGCCTTATTGAAGTTGTCGGGAGGATAGCTTTGATATGGTATGGGAGCCTAATATGATTCTCTCATTTGCCACCCTTTTGGGATACTCACCTAGTGGATAGCTTGAGATTCCACTACCCTAGAGTGAGAACACATTTTGGAAAAATAACTTAGATGACAATCGAGGCTTGATCCACCCCTTTTTTTTGTTTTTGTTTTTTTCAGTCTTTGATGTTGCATGATTGTGTATCTTTGTCATTGTTGCATACATATGTGTCTTAAATGTCTACTTTAGTGTGAGTTTGACATGGGGTCATCATCTCACTAAAGTGGGGGTAAAATGTAGTGTAGGAAAAAGCATCCCTTTTTCACATATAATTTGGAAATAATTAATAAATAAAATAAGCTTAATTATGCCTTAATTTAGTGTTGTAATATTTTTTTCATGTTCACATTAAGTTTAGGGCCCTTTTAAATAAAATGGACTTAATTGTGCCTTATTTTTTGATGTTGTGAGGTGTACCTTTACACTTTCACATTAATATAGGGCTTTATT
Source organism: Sequoiadendron giganteum (assembly GCA_007115665.2). NCBI lineage: Eukaryota > Viridiplantae > Streptophyta > Pinopsida > Cupressales > Cupressaceae > Sequoiadendron > Sequoiadendron giganteum. The sequence goes on from CM021108.1 coordinate 460,337,550, forward strand.
AATTGATTGAGGTTAATTTGCCTTAATTGGCCCCTTTAATTCAAATCCAACCCTAATTAAATGCAATTTTCAAGGGATAAAACCCGACATTCATAAATGCCATTTCACAAAACTTAACTTTGGAAGATGTGTGTCCTAGGTAAGTGACCTAGGACCCATTCACCATAGGGCGAATGGGTCCTCACTTAGATCTAGGACCCTAATTTAACATAATGTTTAACATTGAGCAATGTGTGTCCTAGGTAAGTGGCCTAGGACCCATTCACCCTATGGCGAATGGGTCCTCACTTAGACCTAGGACCCCCCTTTAAAATATGTTTTTGGAAAAAATTTAATGATTTTAAAATCCACAATTCAATGTCAGCTTGTTATATTTAAATTTTGGGAATTAATCTTAAGATGTGTATAAATACAAGGTCATTTTGAACTAAGTTTCACCTAGATTTTCAAGTGTTCAAATCCTAGAGAAAAGTTTATGATCAAGAGAGAAATTCAAGAGCATTCTCAAGACATTCAAGGGAAAATTTATAGAAGATTATCAAGCAACAATCAAGTTTCCATTCATCATGTCAAAGATTTATTGCATCATGCATGTTGTTTGAGCTAATATGTGATGTAGTGTTCAAGATCTATTCAAGTGTTCAAAGACATTGTTTCAAATCAAGTTTCATGATCAAGATCCTCATCCATTGAAGCCAATTCATGTTAGTTTGTAGATTTGTAATCCAAGGTTCAAATAAGATTTTGTGAGTTGTTACATAGTATTGTTCATTTATCATTCCTTCACACTTTTCTATTTGATTTCAAGGTTTAATTAGAAAAATGGGGTTTGACCAAGGAAAACCCCCATTCCCTAACCAAACAACATTTTTCTCTCTTTGATGTGTGATTGCAGATTTTATGTTGAAGATTATGTGAAGAGAAAAAATGGAGAAAGTTGTAAACTTGTCAAAGTTGTCACAAAATCATGGAAATTGACCTACAAAATTTATTTCCGACTTTTCGATCATGAGATTCGAGAATATGGGAGTGCAAATACAGAGGAATAGAACCCATAAACCATTTTTCTGGAGCCCTAGCCAGGACCCATTCACCATAGGGCGAATGAGTCCTCAGTGAGCTTCAAAAGGTGATTTTTGGTGAAAGGTACACATTGTTTTTCCTTTTCTAGATCTGCCTTTTGATTATTGTTTTTGTCCAATTTGATTACTGTTCTTCATTTGAATATTATAGCTTGCATTTTGAATGAAATCAGGAAAATAGGTTGTTGTGGTGACCCCCCTTTCATAACATTTACACCACAATATAACCCTAATTTTTTCTTTGTTTCAAGGCCAAACCATTCATCAAATTGTTTATCAATTACACTCTTCAACCCTTTCTATTGCCTAGTTTACTAATGTGTCTATGTCTTTGTCATTTCTCTATATATGTGATTTATGGAGAAATTTTCCAACTCATCTAGTAAGGGCCATACTTGTAGGAGGGTGTTATTTTTCTTTCAACTATTAGAACCTCTTGTTTTTACTGCATTTACAATTATCATTGATTCTCCTTACATGTTGACTTTATTACATTCATAGAGTTTATAAACTTGGAGACCTAGAATAAGAGCTTAGACCTTAGCTTCATTGTTAGTTCCTTATTTCAATTTATTTTTTATTCCCACTATTAATTTAACTTGATTGCCTATGATTGTACATCTATCTCCTAATATACCTAGATTGCCTTTTGAAGCTCCATCAAAGTTTAGTTTGAACCATCTAGGTCTTGGAATGTTCCATTTGGCTTATTTCCTTAATATGATAAAATAACTCTATTATTCACATTAATGGGAGGAATTTTCAAATATTTCCAATTCCTTGTCATTTGTTATCACAAAGTGTGAAAGTTTTTTTTTTTTGTGCTTGCCATTGAATTTTGTTATTAACAAACTCAACAATTGATGTTTCCAATTTGTTGAAAAATGTAGTTTCTAGTAATTATTTGTCTAAAAATATTCTTTTATTTCATTCTTTCCATATTTTCCTTATCACTACTAATGTACTAATAATCCATAAACAAGAGAGAATCAATGATCTCTTTAGAATTGGCCATGATTGGAAAAGTTTGAGGATATCATTGGTAGTGCAGGGTAAAAGCACAAACTTGTGTCACACTTTCGGCCAAGTAAATAGTTTTGAACCAAACAGTTTTTCCCTAAACAATTTTGATCAAAATAGTTTTGCTTGAAATTGTGTGGCCTATATGTGACACATAAGGTTTCAAGTAGGTCCCTTTCGCTTGACACAACAAAATAAAAATTCCCCCTTTGTCGCTTTAAAATTCGACACAATTTGCATGTAAGTTTTCACTTGAAAGGGTTTTGGTTGAAACCCTTTCACTTGAAACTGTCTATGTGGCATCCTTGTTAGCAACCACCTCATCTTTTTTGAAATATTTCTAAACATTTCCACTTGAACATGATATTTTTTCAATCAAAATGATTTTTTTTTCAAAAACCTAAAAATACCCTTTTTGCAGAGCTCAGATCAAGAATCCAAAATTTTTTTTTTTGATGTTTTAATATGTTTTTTTAAAATAAGCAAGTAGGTTGTTAAAATAAAAAATGAGGTTGATTAGAAATTTTTAAAAAGACTAAAACATATTTTAAAAAATTGAAAAATATATGGTGCACTAGAGGAGAGAATCCTCTCCAAAAGGGTATAATTTTTTTTTTTAAATGATAAAAAAATTAAATAATAGTTGATTTCAAATGAAAACTATCAAATTATGGTATGATTGATTTTAACACGTTATTACGAGAAAAATATACATCAAAACTTTTATTTTATTTTTCCATGCACTAGATATTGAAGTTATTTGTTTGGGAAAAAAATTCAGAGAAAAATAAAATTGTTTTCTATTTTTTTCTTGATGTCAACTCAATGTCACTTTTTCTTGAAAGTTTCAACAATTCAAAATCTACTCTTAAATTTATAACAGAAAAATAGCAAAACAATTTTTTAATTTTTTTAAAAGTTACAGAATAAACTTCATCAAGAGTTCTATATTTTATTAGTTTACATCATTTTGAAATTCAAAACATAAAGACCACTTTTATGTGGTTGAAGTTGAGAATTTTTTTTTGTGTTGGTTGATTCCTTTATAAAAGTGTGACACAGGTTTGTACTTCTACCTTGCAATATTTCACCCCAGTTTACCACACAACCATTATCAACATTTTTGTGAGAATTGGAAATTTAGAAGAAGGTGGTCTATTGTTTCCTCCTCTTACTTACACAATATATATATTGAAGAACTCCAATTTCTTGAATCTCTTTATTGTTAGTATTTTCTTTTGCAAAGTATCCCAAGAAAAGACACCTTCTTTTGGAAGACACAACTTATTCTAACATAAATGTGTAAGGAAGCTAAAATAGTGAAACAACTTCCTACACTAATCCTGAGAGGAGTGGATAATGTAAAAATTTATAGATCTTTACAATAGTTACAAAAAAATAAATATAAATAAACATAAATTTTATGCATACCACAACACAAAAATTTATGTGAGGAAAACCCTTTTGGAAAAATAACCCCACACTCCAAAAACCAACCAATATATTATTTAGAAATCACAAATATTACAATATACTTATAGAGCAAGCTTCTCACAAGAGTATCACCAACCAGAGATCCAGAGGCAACATGACCACTATCAGACTCTTAGAATACATCACAATACATAGTCATAATACACCACCCTCATAAAATAGGGTTGTCTTTTAGGACAAGTCAAGTAAACAAAATGTCTACCATCAAATCTAAGACCTAATGATGAATGACCTAGATTTATAATAATAAAATATACATAAAATTTGGGTTTTGATGGCACTGCCTTAATTGGCTATCTCCTAATTGCTAGGGGTTGAAAGACCCATAGACTCCGAACAACATCTAAATTTTTTTGTGCTCATAGGCTATGTTAAAGAATCAACAAAACTCATCAAAATCTTTACCTTAACCAACTTCACCCTGACATCTTCAACCATATATTGTTGCAAGGTGTGAACCCTTGGTCTCCCTGTGTTGTGCAACACAACACTTGGGTTTGTGACATGGCTTAATCACCTTATGTGGATTCATTAACTCTAGCAGTTGTATTGGACATTAATAGGTTGATCTTTTGGTGTAATGACAATCGTCTTTGCAACAATTGGTATCAGAGCCTGGGTCATGGGTTTGAATCCCTCGCTTGTGCGAGGGGAGGATTGTTGCAAGGTGTGCATCCTTGGTCTCCTTGTGTTGTGCAGCGTAACGCTTGGGTTTGTGGCATGGCTTAACCACCTCTTGTGGATTCATTGAATCTGGTGGTTGTATTGAGCATTAACAAGTCGATATTTTGGTGCAAGGAAAACCATCTTTGCAACATATCTCTAAAAAAACAATACTATACATCAATGTGCTTGGTCTTGGCATGAAATTTCGAGTTATTAGATATACATATCACACTCTAAGTGTTGCAATAAAGTGTCACTACACCTTGTTTTATTCCATTATCTAAACATAGTCTCTTAATCCAAATGGCTTCTTTACAAGCATGAGTAACTGCCATAAACTTAGCTTCAATAGTGGAAAAAGAAACCACAACTTGTTGCTTACTCATCCAACTAATTGCACCACCAAATAAATTAAACATATAAGTACTGGTGGACTGTCTGTTATCAACATCACGTGCCCAGTTTGAATCCACATAACCATGAATATCAAGGGAAATGTCATCTTCATCCATATTACTATGATAACACAAGGAATACTCTGAGGTACTGCGTAAATATATGAAGACTCTTTTAACTGCATCTTGATGAACTTGACCAAGATTAGACATATATGTAGAAATAACTCCCATAGTTTGGGTAATGTCCGGTCTAGTACAAACCATAACATACATCAAAATTCCAATTGCACTTTGGTAAAGCACTTTGCTCGTGTCTTCTATCTTTGATGGGGATGTTGGACAATCTAAAACAGATAACTTTGTTCTAGCTAAAAAGGGAACACACAATGGTCTACAATCCTACATATCAAACCTCTATAAAACTGAATTGACATACTTACTTTGTCTAAGCCATATCTTTTTGTTCACTCTATCTCTTCTAATTTCCATCCCAATAATATGTCTAGCTACACCAAGATCTTTCATTTCAAATCTAGCAACAAGTTGAGATTTCAATTATGAAATCATACCTTTCCCTTTACCAATAAATAACATATCATCAACATATAATGCAATAAATAGGAAACAGTCACCATCAATTTTATAGTAAACATAATGATTTGATTTAGAATGCTCAAATCCCAAACTCAACACATATGTATCAAATTTTTGGTACCGAATCTTAGGACTTTGTTTTAGGCCATATGAATATTTCTTTATTTTTCAAACCAATTTACTTTTACCTTTCACCACATAGTGCTCTAGCTATGTCATATAAATATCCTCCAAGTCACCATGAAAGAAAGCAGTTTTCATATCCATTTTCTCAACCTCTAAATCATGAGCACTAGCAATAGAAAGCAAAAATCTAATACATGCCATTTTTTCAACAAGAGAAAATATCTCACCATAATCAACACCCTCAACTTGAGAGTAATCTTTTACAAACAACCTTGTTGTGTAATTATCAATACATCCATCTGAACCAAAAAATTTCTTGAACACCCATTTGTAACCAACAAGTTTTCTTCCTTCAGGCAATGGTACAAGATCCCATGTATCATTTTTTTTCAAAGCTCTCATTTCTTCATCCATAGAAATCTTCCAATATTATGGATCATTCATACCTAATGCCTCTTCTACCAATCTAGGTTCATCCATGTTAGTAATCAAAGAAAAAATACATCTGGAATCATTAGGTCAATACCTTTCAGGTGGTTGTTTGTGCCTTGTAGACCTGCAAACAAGATGGGTTGGAGGTTCTTCCTCCTCTTCTAAATATTTAGAGCTAGATGATCTCTCCTCGACTTCTTGTTTATCCATGGGCCTCAATTCAAATTTCTCAGGTGTAAAATGAAATTGAATCACATGTTCCTATTTAGCTTTTTTTGGTTGCAATGTAATAGATGAAAGCTTAGTTTCTCTAAAAATAACACTTCTACTATATATTACCTTCTATGCAGCAAGATCACAAAGCTTGTATATTTTCACACCATAATTATATCTGATGAAATATTTTACAACGTTATTCTCCAACTTTGTTCGCTTCTCCTTTGGTACATTTGCATGGGCCTCACAACCAAAAACTCTAAGATGTCTTTGTGAGTAACAGATTAGTATGGGTCGACTACACTTGATCCATGAGGATACAAAGCATAATGAAGCCACTAAACGTCAATCCCAATAGAGATCATTCAAATAAAAACTAAACTAGGAATCCATTGAAAAGTTAACATGTTAAACTATTAAAGCTTCAAAACACCTACTCTAATCCATTGAAACTTATCCTATTGGGGGAGTGGTGTTGCATTGATGTGGAATGACAACCCTTTCTCAATCCCTTGGATAATGAGATTGTTTCAATTAGTTTTATTGAAGAAAATTGATGAAACCATTGTGAGATGTGTAATGAAACATGATTTAAAGCTAAATGAACATGATGCAAGCTATTTTAACATGATTTATGCTAAAATAATCAAGATGTGTGAGTGAAAAGCTAATCTAAATGGATTCTAAGCTAAAACGATTGAAACCCTAATTACCAAACAAGTTACATGAATGCATCTAAGTTACCATGGAATCCATTAATGGAAGATAAGCTAATATGCAAGTGAATTAAGCTAAAATGATGTAAAATATGAGTGTAAGTGCAAGTGATTTTAACATCATAAGTTTGATATTAAAGGTGGATCCATTTGTCTCCAAATAGTGACCTATTTATAGGAGAGCAAATGAGAAATGAAGGGTTGAGATCAAAAGGTTAATCAATGGTCAAGGATGAAGGAAAGATGAAACATGGATCATGGATTCTCATCAACAAATGAGAATCAATGATCACATGGATCAAGGAAAGAATCAAGGGTTCTCATTCTTTCAAACAAACACACTTTCAAGACTTGCACAAGAAGTCTTGTGAGTTAACTTGCACATGAAATTTTGTAAGTTTGTTACAAGGAAGAATATTCCTTTTTTCAAATGAGTGAGGAGAGAGAATATTTTTTGGAATATTCTCATAGGTGAGGAAAATAGATATTTAGCAAATTAAAATAAAGTTTTAATGTGCCAAAGGGGAAGGAATATCCTATGGGAATATTCCCTTTTGGAGGAATTTGCAAAGGAAGAATATTCCCTTGCAAGTGGAGGGAATTAGATTAATTAGGTAATTGATAATTAAATAAAGGTTTAATTATGTAATTTATGGGGATTAAATGATATTCATTAAATAACAGGATTAAATGAAAAGGGGGATAATGATATGATATTTAATTAAATAGCTTAGGGTTATTTAATTAAATAAGAGGACTTAGGGATTTAAATTAATAACTTGATGTATTTAATTTAATAAGATGAAACGTTAGCATGAAAGGGGGTGAATTAACTCGATTAGATTAATTAGGTTAATAGATGAAAATGATGCAATTAGTTAAATAGCTAGGAAAATTTAATCAATTAAGCGAAAAGATGATGGGTTTTAGGAGGAAATGATGTTAGTATATCTGATTCAAGTGCATGATATCGTTCAAGACATTTTTAAGTGTCTACATTTTTCCCCTCTTTGAAGCAAGGTACCTATTACATTGGTTCAAAGTAACACTTTTCAGATTAAAAGAACTGTTGCTTAAATCAAAAAATTAAAAAAAATCTGATTTTTAGATGCCCCAGCGAAAGGAATAAGTTGGTTCCCTACCCCCTCGAGAAATCGGGCAAGAATTCTGAATTTTGGATTAATTTCTTGACAAAGGTGAAATGTCGCCTTAGGGGTCTGAAACGGCTCCGGGATGCAAAAAAAAGTGCCAAAAATGCAGAAAATGATGCAAAATAAGCTTCAATTTGGCCAAACTTGCAAAATTGGTAAAAAAACCCTAGTTGCATGGTTAAATTAGGGCAAAAAACCCTAATGTTTAGGCTTAAATAGGTAATAAAGGGGTCACTTTCAATTAATTTGTGCATTCACACTTTAGAGATTCTTGCAAGTTGAGCTCTGACCCCTTGACGAAATGGTGCAATGAGTGCTCCCACAACACCTTTTTGACCGGGTCTGAGAGTACCAACGTTGTGCAAACGTAGGACCCCAAGTATGTGACTCGAAACCACTCTTTATTTTTGCTTTTAGGTGCATTTAATAAGGCGTCAAAGTTAGGTCAATAGGTGTCTCGTTGTATAGCAATGCTTTTGAAGTGTCAGAAGCATTGCTATTGATTTTTTAGCAACGCATGCTCTGTTTAGCAATGCATCCAAGTTTTTTGGTTCAACGATGCAGTTAATTATAGGGTCGTGGGGGTAATATAGCAACACATTGGCTTTTTTAGTGCATCAACGCTAGAAAGTGGTGGGCGACACATGTAACAAATGGTGACGCACCATGATTTTTTGTTATAACAACGTACCTAAGTATCAATTTTCTATTGAGTTTAGCGATGCATGTCATCAAATTGGTGACACACCCCTAAATTTAATATAACAATGCACCCAAAAATCAATGGCGCTATTGATTTCAGCGACGCTATTGATGTTTTGGGTGCAAAGTTTTAAATTTTGATCATTTTACAACTTTTTTGGTAAATTGATGATGTGTTTCCGATGCGTGTAGGAGGATCCTCCACCACTGATGTCATAGGAGCACTAATCTGACCTTGTAGCAGCTATAAGATATTTTGATGACTTGGAGGTTGAGCGGCTGGGGAGATTGGGATTAAGCTTTGTTTCTTTCGTACCCAAGGTCAGAAATCGTCTCGCCATGATGATCCTGTTGGTCGAGAGATGGCACAAAGAGACCTCATCATTTCACTTGCCCACTGGGGAGGCCAATGTGACACTTGAGGATGTGTGGCACACTTTGCAATTACCCATCCATGGCGAGTGCGTGATTTATGACCCAGATGTTGGGAGAGATGCATGTCTCTCTCTTCTACATAGGCGGTCGGTTGTGCTGATCAGCTCGCAAATTGATCTAGACTTATATCACGGGTGAGTGGAGACCTTCAGACTATTCATTGTAGCATTGATCTTCGATGTGGTTGCCCCAAACTAATGGGGTAGAGGTTTCAGTCCTGAATGGGGCTTAGCTTGGGAGGGTATTATTCAAAGAGACATCATGTATGCCTAGGTTTTAGTTTTCCTTCGCTCCTTGTATTACGATATGCATGAAGTCATCTATCGAGAGGGTAGGAGCATCAAAGCAGGGGTGACTTTGCTTCACATATGGGAATATGAGCACATTGCAGTGTTGAGGCTATTGGTCGATCTAGCTAATATCCATTAGGATGAGCTTGTTGTTTTTGGTACAAGGTGTTGATGAAATTGTAGCACATGTACCCCATAGGTTTACCATATTAGTGTCGTCTCATTGATGACATGATAGTGTTCAGATAGAGGTCATGGCTACAACATCCATAGTGTTATGAGGATTACTAGCAGTTGGATTTTGCATGACAAACTCAACACATATAGGGCCAAGAGCATACAATCATTGAGTGATACCTCCAGACCACATTGCTCAACAGTTTGGGGAGGTATAGGATGTACCGCCATAAGATTATACTATTATTTTTGCTAGATCACAGAGAGAGGCATAGTGGAGAGCCATCATTGATCCCATTTGTGGCGATCAATGATTTTAGAAAGCTTGTCCTACAGTCGTGGGTATTTGATTAGGGCATTCTAGATGCAGGCACCACTCCAGCCTACGATGTGTGGTTTAGGCCACCTACACACCTAATATATCTAGCGGGAGGATATCATAGAGGCAGAGGATGGTGTCGAGATGGAGGTAGGGATGGTGGCAAAGGCTGGATAGGATCAAGTGCTAGGTGATGGGCACCGACAGCAGTCGGATCAGGGTCATTAGAACCCAGGGCATCAACAACACAATGGATAGGTTTCGAGGGCACCACCACCTCCTCCACCTGTACATCCAGATGCATAGGCTCAGACATAGATTCAGGATCTCACTGTAGAGAGAGATAATATATGTCAAAAACTTCAGGCCATGAATGCACAATGAGATCAAGAGGTTCAGTTAGGCAACAATTGGACATGCAACTAGCCTAGGAGATTGGGAAAAGGCAATAATTAGAGGTAGTGATTGCAGCAACACAGGGCAAGACTATATTTGCTTGATTATATAGAGAGGTCATCATAGAGGCCGCATACTATCGTATGCACTAGCACCATGATGTTCCACAGGGGATGCGACAACCTGATTTCTCACAGAGGAGCAGAGCACCACCTAGAGCTAAGGATTAGCCATCAATTAGAGGTGAGACGAGCGACCACCAAGGCTAGCCTACTTATGTAGACACTTTTTGATTGTTCGCCTGATGCGTTTATACAAATATACATTCATGGGATCCTTTTTGATAGCCTCATGAATATTGTATTTTTTATTTGATATTATAGACATTGATTCAAATATTGTACCACGATAGTCACCATTTTTTGATATATATGAGATGATTCAAATGTGATATGTGATGTGATTTTTATTTCATGCTCTATGGATGTAGATGAAAATGATATGATGTGATGTTGAATGTTTATGCATTATGATTATGGATGTGATGCAATGGATGTGATATTATTTTTAGTATCTTTTGTATGATATGTTATGGATGGATGATATGATATGCTTATGACATGCAAGATGTATGGATGAATGCATTTCTTTTTGTGTATTTTTTTATGAAATTTATGATGTCATGATGTATGTATATGGATGATGCATGTTTATGCTTATGATATGATAATGTGATGTATGTTTATGATATGCATGCAACAATTTAAGATGCTTAGAATAATAAATCTATATTATTCAGTGCAACTTAAATGATAATGATAATGCAATTAATGGATTATGTTTGCTTTATTATGACATGTTGTTATGATGCAAGATGTATGCATGATGATGCTTTGTGGATGCAAGATGGATGCATGGTGATGATTTTGTTGACTGTCAGGATACCAGGTTAGCGTGGAAAGAAGATAGACGAAATAAGAATGAATGATTTGACCATTGATTTTAAGATTGATTCAAAAGGAGTCCAACAAGTCTATGATCCACCAAGACTTTATTAGATGATGATGATGCATGATGCATGATGATGATTTTCTCATATCTTTGGATTGGTATTTTCTGTCGTTCCTTATTTTTGATATAACACATAGACACGATGCATCAAGGTATTGATAACCAAGATGGCGTTGTATCCATTGTAATGGACTTTGACTCTGCAAACATACAAGATATTTCTTGTTCACACCTTGTCATACAAAAACCTCGTTGGAATGTATTTTAGCAATTTAGAATATCTCAGACCAAAGCATATGCAATATTCAACAATCTACTCTAAACAACCTCCCTACACACAACTAAGCAAGTATGTGCCAAGATTATTTTACAAGAATACCCAAAATCAAAACAAATGAAAGATAATGATCGATGCCCCATTCCTTTCTAAATTATTTTGATAGACATCATCAAGAGGTCCTCTGAATGGGTCAATAAGATAAATCATAAGAAAAGATCAAAGACAAACAGTTAGTGTTATCTATATCTCTTGCCAGTTTAACTATAGCTAAGGTGATTTCTGATGTTGATGCCCATCGCAGGAAGGATGCATCCTAGGAAATTTTGATCAGGTGTTGTTTTGATTAGGATGAGGTATGTGATAATCCATTGATACAAACTTTACTGACTTGTTTACCTATGATCTAGACTTTAGATTTTGACACGTAGGTTCTCACTTTACGACTTGTGATACTTGCTTTCTACTTGTTTTACCAAAGGTTGGAGGTGATGATCGATTTATTATGGTGAAGGTTTATTGTGAGTGAAAGCAAGATGGGATGGATGGTTTTGGATTTTCTAGAATATTTCAATGTTTTTGGTATTTTGAAAATGTTTTGAGGCTATTTTTGGTCTTTTTGAACATTTATGTGAATGTTTTTGTTTTCAAATTTTTTGAGGTTGTTTAGGATTTTTCATAGATATTTGATGTTTTTTAGGTCTTTTGAATGTTTTGGGATTTTTTAAGTTTTTGAATGTTTTTATGTTTTCTAAGTTTTCAAATGTTTAAGGCTTTTCTGATATTTGAATGTTTAGGGATTTTCTGAGATTTCAACTGAGAACCTAACCTACAAGACTATCCTAGGGGCCTCAAGGGCTTATTAAAGATTAGCCTTGCCTATGTTATACACATAGATACCATGTAGTTCGACTAACTCAATTTATTTACAATGAGAAATGAACAGTTGATGGAATGCCATTTTATTATGAAGGACTCCTAAAGGACTGGCCTAGGGTGTCTTGGGGGCACATCAATGATGCCCTTGATTATGTTCAAGCTTAGAGACTCGTAGTTCAACAAGGGTATTGTTTTTGGATTTTTGATGTTTAGACCTTTTTAGGGATTTTGATGTGTTTTATATGTTTTGGATTTTGACTTTACAACTTTTTGAATGTTTTTGGATTTTAGCTGTACAAGATTTGGATTTTTTTTGGATTTTTTGATGAACGTTTTACAAATATTTTTGGAATTTTTGATTGCGATTTCCAATAACCTTAAGATATACAATAACCTAATCTAATCCATAATGAATTACCCCCAATGTGATGCAATATACTACCTCGATATAGGCAGGACAAACTAACCTTAGGAATATGCCAAGTAGTACCAAAGGGGATACGATACTTCACAATATCAAGCCATGATATGGACGTGAATGGGTGATGGAATAATTAGGATGGATGATGTGATGGATGGATGGTGATACAAAGAATTATAAGATAAAGAGCCAAATAATAGATGGAGATGCTTTATTTACACAAGGCACCTATTTTCCAGGTTTTCACCAAGGTACTTGTTATGCCTTGTATAAACACCCCAATTTTTTTTGGTCAAAATGGGCCCTCCTTGTTTTTGTTTGTCCTTGGTCTTCTTGTTTGGGTCTTAGAAGTTGTTCTTTTCCTCCTAATTCTTTGTCTTTTCTTTGTTTTCAGGTTCAGGTCTCAAGAAGGAACATGCACTTGTTACCCTTTTGAAGTTTCAAGTCTATGTTCATGTCCCAGTCCCGACCCCGCCTTTTGCCTTGTCTTTTCTTTGTTGTTTTCAGGTTCAGGTCGCGTATCGACACTTACACTTGTTGCTTTGATAAGTATAAGTTTTTGTGCATGTCCCAGCCCCGGTCCCTCTTTTGCCTTTTGTGTTTTTCTCGTGTCAGAGTCGGGTTTTATAATAAAACCGAAACCAAGAAGTTCTCGCTCCTTTTTATGACCTGATCCTGACGTACGACTTTCTTTCCTGTCTTTTTTCGCTTCAGGATCAGAATTCAGGTCACGACTTGAACTTTGCACCTTTTGAAAGTCCTAGTTTCTTCGTAGGTCTCGATCCCGCTTTCCGTTTTCTTTTGATTTTCGGGATCGAACTTCAGATCGTGAATTGTGCTTTGAAATTTTTAAAGTTCTCAGTTCATCTCATGACCCGATCTTGATCCCTGTGTTGTTTTATTTGTTCATCGAGTTTTAGGTCATAGACCGTTGATTGAACTTTGCCTTGCTTGAAAGGTTTGGTCTCTATCCAAGACCTAATTTTGACTTTTGCTTTCCTTCGTCCTTGCACCTTGTATTTATGACATCTGCTCAAATCTCGAGGTCTGATCAACTGCCAATTGTTTTAATCTCGCCACTCCTTGATTTCGCTCCATCTTGCTTTAAAGAGTTTGGCGAACGAAACGAGAGTGACGATGAGATAAGGTTTGAAGGATTCACTGTAATTTGTCAATGTGCTGCTAGAATTCTTGGGTGCATTCGAAGGTAGGTTTTCTTGCTTGCATTTCTTTGTTCTTACTTTCATTTTGGTTGCTTTTATCTTGCGTGTTCTTGTTTTCTTGTTCATTTTTCTTTTCTCATCTCTCTGCATTTTCTTTCACACCGTTTGGTGCATTTTCCTTCGCTCTCGTATCCTTGTTGGGTTCATTCTACATCATTTTGTCTTTTGGTCACGAGATTGTACATCCCTCTATGCCCTAGTTATCTAGGGTTTTTCTCTACATTTGGGTTGGATTGGTTTGAATTATTTAATTTTGAGTTCTGACCATTTAAAATAAAAATTTCTTGATCCTGCACATGGCCTGATCTTGAGGGTGCGATTAAGATATTTTCATATTTGTCATCACCCTCATTATCATTTCCCCACAATTTCTCGATCCCTGCATGTATTTTAGGGTCGGGAATCAAACCAACACTTAGGTTTGCCCACTACTCAATTTTGGTTCCTTTACTTGTTCAATCCCCACATAATTATCAGGATCGGGGTCAAACCAATATCGAACCATTAACCCATGAATTGATACCTTGACTTGGGGACACCCACGATCCTGAATTCTGATGCCTAATTAGGATAAGAACTTGGATTTGACCCCTTCCCAGTTTGCATAAGTTTAAGACTTGGTTCATGATGGAGTCCCGATCCCAACCCCCAATATCTTATCGGGATCGGCTCGGGAAGCTACTAACACTTGCCCATTTTGAATAGGTCTAGTCTTGGATGACAAATCGATCTCGACTTCTAATTCAACATTGGGATCAAAAATCTGCAAGATCCCCTTCATTGATTTTGTTGGTTAACTACCACTTCCTAGTCACGACTTGATCCTGACTCTCGATCACACTGCGGGATCAGACCGCGGATTGATACCCAAATTGTTTACCCTCATGTATCTATGTGCCTAACAATGACGTGAACCCGATCCCCAACATCATATAGGGATCGAAACTTGGGAAGTGACATGCACTTTTTGTCAAAATAGGTTCAGTTTTGAACGATAGCTCATCCCTGATTTTCGAATACACTGCAGGATCAAGTCATGGTAGGTTATCATGTTTACTATTATTCAAAGGTGTAGGTGCCAAGTCAGGACCCGATCCCGAAGTTCGATAAATTCAAGTTTGTGCTTAAAATGGTCAGGGTTTCTTGTTTTATCCTGAACCCAAAACCCAAAGATGCTTGATTAACTTTTTGAATAGGGTTCCAAATTGAACTAAGGCTAGTATAATAGAAATGCAGGTGATAGATTGTTGTTTATATATCTTTTCTTTATCTGATAGTTGTTAATGTTGTGGGATAACTAACGAATGCCATATTTAGAGGAAGAAGTGCCCCAGAAGGAACATCCAAGGGGAAGAAGCCTAAGAGATTAAAGCAAGAAGAGATCCCGATCACAATGAAATATAAGTTTCAGGGAAACCTTGTGACATCTAAGTTTGGATCTGAAGTGATGCATATTACAAATACATTGGTTGGACACTTGGATTTGGATCAAGTTTGGAAAGACACTTTATCACAAGATTCTACCCCAAGAGCCAAAATGATTGCTAAATCTGGATTATCACATGTAGCCTCATTCCCCATCTCTGTACAATGCCTTGAGTTCATACTAACTATTGCACAGACCTATAACCCAACTCAAAGGTAGTGCATTGATGCACAAGGAAATGTAATTATTGACTTAACTCCTGCAATGATTAGGCTGGTGTTTGACCCACCTCCTCATCCTAACCCCAAGATCATGTTAGAAGATGAAGCACTTGCACGCTGGACATAAGATGAGGAAGGAAATAAGGCACTAATGAATAAGAGGTGGTTAAAAAAATAGAAGAAGTTAGTAAATAAATTACCACCTAAGTTTAAGAGGTCTGAATTCACAGGTGAGGTTGGTGACATAATCACATTGTTGTCACGAGTGTTTGGGAAGAAGGATTCCATTAGATTTGAATATTGGATGTTTCCATTTATTTAGATTATTCTTGATGGAAAACATTATTTGGATTGAGCACAAATTATTTCTAATAACATTCACAACCAATTGTTAAAAGTGGCTGAGACCAAGATATTTTACATGACTTCATATGTTATTTACTGCGTTGCAAGGATGGGTTAGTTACCAAGATTGAATACTGCAGGGTCTATGGATAGTGGCTCAGAGCAAAAGAAAGTGTGGGAGTATTATGACCAATTAGAGCTGAAAGAAGCAAAGCATCATTTCAAAAGGGTCAATGGCAATTATCAATCAATTAATAGGTGATGTTGGCTTTAGATTATCTCGAGAGGCAATTGAATTCATTGAACCTTGGGGTTATTGGTTTATCCAATACCCCAAGTCTACTTATATCGGATTGTTTGGGTTTGAAGATCACCCATTCAAATTGCCAAGGTGTTGCAGTGAAAGGTGGATCTTGATGGAGTTTTCCCTTCAATCTGTTGAAGTAAATGCAATCTTTTCTGCACAACACAAAGTTATTTTCCATTCTTTCTCCTCCATGGAATTAGGATTTAATTCTTGTAGTTCTTCCATAGTGGCCAAGATAATAATAGAAGAATTTCAGGCCTTGAACTTCAAACACCACAATTCAAGGAAGGACTTTGATCCTAAAAAGAAGATGTATGGTCTTTTTGCTACAATTCCCTCTTCATAAGCCATTACTAGAGGATTTTTGAGCCAATTTGCAGAATGAGTTTGAAGTAAGGAAGAGGGGATCAGAAAGGTTGATGATTCCTTAGATGAAGGACTTTGAAGTTATTGTAGATGTTCCAGAGGGTGTCACTAATGATGGGAATACCTTAGATCCTCGTTATGAAATGGATGAAGTAGCCACAAAGGATTTGGATCCCATCGATTGGATGGCGAAGGAGGTAACCAAGATTCAACCAAGAAAACAAGTAGTTGTCAAAATAAGAAAGAAATGGCTTAACCTCCATCACAAACAACCAAGAGTGTAATATCCCAAGAAAAGAGGTTCCAACAGTGAACCTGTTTCCTTCGCAGAAGTAAAAAAATAATATAAGAGATTGAAGAGAAGTGTTGTAACAACAAAGGAAACCATATAAGAACCCACCTCAGAAGGAGAAGAGATTTCCTTACAACAAATTGATGATGATGTGAAGGAGGCTAAAGTAATTTATGAGGTAGCTGTTGTGGGAGTGGTTTTCAGGTTTCGGTGCTACGCCTTTGGCTACAATATACCTAGGAGAATAGCCTACCAAAGAGACCCCTATTACCGCACCATCAACATCAGGAACAACAACTGTTGAGCAAAAGAGGGCTCCAATAATCAATGTAACAAAATCACCTCCCCTATCAGACTTTGAAAGAGCTCCATCTCAAGAGGGGGAAAGACCCTAATGGGAGGAGTATTTGAGGAAGACCTAGTGAAGAAGGAGTTGATTTTGAACTTGGAATTTTGCACAATAAATAATTGGAGCTCAATGATTTTTTAACAGATAAGGAGTAAGAGGAATTTTTGGAAATTGCCTGAAAGTTAGCTGTTGAGCAACTAGCTTAGGAAGAAAAAGAAGAACTAGAAAGAAAAGATGAAGAGATAGCCAGAGAAAGGGAAGTAGCTGAGGCACTAAGAACAAATCAAGTGGAAAAGGTAGCTATGGATGAACAAAAGGCCAAGGAATTAGAATTATAGAGATTGAGAAACGAAAAGGAGGTTGCTAAGAGAGAAGAGGAAATGAGGAAAAATAGAAGAGATTAAGGTCCACAATGAAAGGATGTTACAAGAAAGGTTGCTAAAAGAACAAGAGGACTAAGAAAAAGCTTCTTCCTAGCAGACCATTATAGTAACTACTATTACACCTCCATCTTCAACACTACCTAATGTTCAACAGGTAACTGCTCAACCAGTTGCTCTTGCATGGCTCGAATTGAATTTGGAGAAAAGACAACAAATTCAGCCCTAACCTATAGTGTGGGATGATATGGTAAAGTAAATTGAGAAGGAAAAACCCAAGAAGAAAGCCCGTGTTGTCCACTCTACAAAGTTGACTAATGAGGGGGATATAATAGCTAAGATTTCCACCCCAATTATTGATAAAGATGTCAGAGAATTTCAAGCTGAAGATTATCAAATAAGCACTATCAATTTGGGGAAGCATACCAGAAATCAGAAAATGAATTTGATTGATATTGTCGCCACCACCACCAAGTCTAGGTTAATAAGGATAAGCAGGCAAAAGATGAACTTAAAGCTCAGTTGGGATAGTTGAAGAATTTCTTGAAGGAATTAACTACTTCTACATTAGAGCCCTCTGCAAGTTCAGAAACTCTTGTTTTAATGAGCATAAAAGAGATAGAATATTTGATTGAAATAAGGAAAAAGGCTACTTGGTTTGACAATTAGTTTAGTGCTTTTAAGACTGATATGGATGAACAGATAGATGTGGGGTTTAAAAATTATTTTAGGAGTCTTTATTTGGTCAAAAATATTGATGAATCTATAAGGAAATGGTGGGAGGAGGAAGAGAAGCTTAGACATTATTTGGGAAAGTTGAAAGTGATAGAAAAGATGACCAAAGAAGAATTGATCAAATCATAGATTTTGGGTGATGAGAGTCTCGAATTTGTTTCTAAGTTTGTTAATATATCTATTTTTAAAACACAAAATATTTTTGAACAAAGGATAGAGATGCTCACAAGTATTCACGATATATGGGAACAAGCAGGTATCTTTGAAGACATCATTGCAAAATTCACTGATAAAATTGTACCCCCAGATCAAAGGCTTGAATCCATGGGAGAAACAAAAGATGCTTGGGAGGAAAGACTTAACATAATAATGAAGGAAGGAGATACTGATGAGTCCACACTCATGGATAGGCTACTAGATATCAGGAGTGACATACAATGGGCGATTGTAGACATCACCTAGCTGAGAGACATCGTTACTGCAGTGGATAAGAAGTTTGGAGACTCAAAGTTCAAAGCTGACTAGGTCGATGGACCTGATGATGATGTGTTAAAGAAGATTTTTTAGAATTATGATGAATATCATCATGAGGGTAATAAATGAAATAATTATTTCAGCAACCTTGTTTTTTGAGCAACAACATTGTCGTGACAATTTTTAAGCAAATGAGTGAATTCATATCAGTCTTGATAAGTAAAAAATAACTCACAGTGGCTAGCAGAGGATTGAAGAAGAACTAGCAGTTGATTTTTGATGGAGAAAGAGAGCATGTGGCATCCCTTTTACCACTTACAATTTGCAACAAAGACAACACTTGGAGTTAACTGAGCATCCATATAATTGTGGATCTAGTTCCTAGATTTATGGATCTTAATTTTTGATGGGAGAGATTGATGCTAATGTTGTCTATATTATAGAATTATATCCTCATTGTAAAGGTTGGTTAATTGAAGTTTGATTAGCTTCCTGGAGATTAGAATTTTTTAGTTTTTATTGTTATTTTACAACTTTCAAGCAAGATACAAACATTTTTACAGTTTTAATAGAAGTAGTTGTTTTAGCTCAACAATAATGTTAATGAACAATGGTTATTTGTATGCCAATGAACTTTGTGTGCATAAATGTCTCTTATTTGATGAAAATCAATAGAAGATTCTTAATCTGAAATCATTTTGTTGAATTATTTGTGGATGATGTTTCTTTATGTTTGTTGATCTGTTAATTTTGATAATGAGCTTATGATATTTTGTTGTTTAAAAAGAAAGTTTAAAAAAAAGTGATGATGAATGGTTGTATGATTTAAAATTTGCACTATGAATGAATGCAATAGTATGGATTATTTTGTAGGTTATGTTATTCCATGGTTTTAGCTGGTCCGAAAATTCTCATTACTAAGTTACATGTCTGAATTTAAAGAAATTTTTGTTCATGTTTTGTTGTTCTGAACCTTGTTCTATCTTTTGTTTTTTATTTACACCCCCCCCAAAATGTTAGATTAGTTCATACTATCCAGTTTGTATTCTTTCACCAACACACCCCTTGAACATTATGATTGCATAGGCCACTGAATGATGACAACATAGTTGAGAACCAACTATAGAGACCTTGGAAGATAGATGGTTTTAGATTATTTGTCTTTTTCAGGAGAAATAGAGTAGAAATATTTTGTTTTAACATTGTTTAGTTACCTTAACCATCAATAGTACTTTTCCAAAGTGCCACTAAAGTGGTTTTCACTAGAGGATGATTTTTTTATCTTTACTTTTTTCAATCCTTTTTCTTTTCTTTTTTAATATTTTGATCATTTTTTATTTTTTTGGTATTTTTAGATTTACACCCTTCAAGACTAGGCATAATTTTTTTAAAGATGCAAGTTGTTGGTTGGTTCCTGAAAGGGTTCACCTTCAGGTGTTGAAAATCCATAACTTGTTGTGATGACAAAGGGACCCATCCAGTTAGGCTCAAAATTTCCTTTATAATCTTGATCTGGAAGATTCTTTTGATTTTGCTTTAGGACAAGATCCCCTACATGGAAAGACTGACTCTTGATCTTCTTGTTATAGCTCTTTTTCAGTCAATTTTGGTATACCTGCAAATGATTGACAACATCAAGACAATGCTCGTCTAGGAATTCTAGCTCATTCAACTAGGATACTATGTATTCCTCATAAGTGATTAGGTTATGTAGTGACACTCGTAGTGATGGAAGCTCAACCTCAATAAGAAAGATGACTTCTAATCCATAGACCAAGGAGAACGGGGTTGCACTTGTAGGTGTGTGGATGCTAGTTTGATAGGCCCAAAGGGTGGGATTTAACTATAGATGCCAACCATGACCAACTTCATTGACCATTATCTTTAGGATTTTCAAAATGGTCTTGTTTGTAGTTTCAACTTGACTATTGCATTGGGGGTAATATGGGGTAGAGAATTGATGTTGTATGTTGAATCTTTGACATAGCTCTTTCACATCCTGATTCTTGAAGGGTGTTTTGTTGTCTGAAATAAGGGTTTATGGAACACTGTAATGGTAGATAAGGTAATTCAAGATAAACTTGGCAATTTTCTTCCCCATTATGTAGGTCATAGGAATGGCTTCGACCCACTTGGTAAAGTACTTAGTGGCTCTTATGATAAACTTGTGGCCATTAGATGAGGTTGGGGTAATTTTTCCTATGAGATCAATCCCACACTGTGAGAAAGGCCAAGGTGTGACCATTGGTTGCAATTCTTGAGCTAGAGCATGCATAAGGTCTCCATTCTATTGACAATGGACACACTTTTGCACGTACTGATGAGCTTCTCTTTCCATGGTTGGCCAGTAGTACCCAATCCTCAATAGTTTCTTAGCTAAAGTCATACCACTAGAATGGGAACCACATTTTCCATCGTGTAATTTTTTTAAAGCGGTCAAGGCTTCCTCTTGGTTAATACATTGTATTAATATCCCTTCGATGCTTCAACGATATAAGGTATCGCTTAGGATCATGAATTGACATGCCTTCTTTATAAAGGTCTTCTTAAGGTTGGAGGTGATATTGTATGGGAGGATTCCTTTGCTAAGGTAGATGAATATGTCATGATACCACAAGGATCTAGGACCAATGATGACACACACAAATTCAAATTTAGGGATTTCAAAAGTTGGTACGAGAAGTTGTTCTACCAAGAATTTACATTGAAAGATGTTGTGCGGGATGTCTAACAATGATCTAATTATTTCCATAGCATCTGTTGTTCGGTTGTTCATGTGAGGAATCTACTCAAAAGTTATATCAATAAAAAGGTCCTTGAGATTCCCTACCATTTTCTTGTATGGAGTAGCTTTATCATCCTTAGTTTGGTAGTCGTCATTTACTTGGTTGATAACCAACTCTGAGTCTGCAAAGAATTTGAACTCTTGTATTTTCCATTGAACTCCTATCCTTAGACCTATGATTAGGGCTTCATACTCAACAATGTTGTTAGTACATGGAAATGATAGCCGGTATGATTTTGGGATGCAATCACCTTAATGGGTGATAAATAGAATACCCACCCCTAATCCATGTTGGGTAAATGATCCATCAAAGTACATTTTACATTGATCGGTTAGATTGATAAAGAACACTGATTCATTAGGGAATTTAGATATCAATGGGTTCTCTACATAGATAGGTACGTCTGTTAGTTGGTATGTGACCGCTTTTCCTTTGATTGCCTTGCACTCTACATACTCTATGTCAAACTTAGTCAAGATCATCACCCACTTGGCCATTCACCCTGTGAGAGTGGCTTTGGATAACAAGTATTTTAAGGGGTCGATCTTTGCAATAATCTTGGTTTGATGTGATAGCATGTAATGACTTAAATTTTGTGAAGCAAAAACCACCGCTAAGCATGATTTCTCAATGGATGAATAGTTCATTTCATAGCCTAGTAAGGTCCTGTTGATGTAATAAATGGCTCTTTCCTTTCCATTTTCATCATGTTGAGCTAGGAGAGCACCTAGTGTTGTCGATGTTGCTGAGATATATAGGATCAATAGTTTGTCCGGTATCAATGACATGAGCACTGGAGGTGTCAATAGGTAGTCTTTGATCTACTGAAAATATTTATCACACTTCTCATCCCACTTGTAAGTTATTCCTTTATGGAGAAGATGCAAAAAAGGGTGGGTTTCATCTGATAGTTGTGCTATGAACCTTTTGATGGACTGTAATCTTCCTTGTAACCCTCTCATCTGCTTTAATATTTGTGGTGTTTCCATGTCCAGGATGACTTTTACCTTTGTTGGATCAATTTCTATCCCTCTCTGTGAGACGATATAGCCAAGAAGTTTCCCTGATGTAACCCCGAAGACACACTTTTTTGGATTTAGCCGTACCTTATACTCTTTGAGTCTATCGAATAAGGTTACTAAGACTTTTATGTGCTCACTCCTTTTCTTTGATTTTGCAAAAATATCATCCATATAATCTTCAACTATTTTGTGGATCATGTCATGAAAGATGCAAGTCATTGCTCTTTGATAGGTTGCTCCTGCGTTCTTTAGCCCAAATGGCATCATGTTCCAAAAATGTGTTCCCCATGGACAAGTGAATGTAGTTTTGTGTTGATCCTCCTTGGCAATCATGATTTTATTATAGCTTGAAAAACCATCCATGAGTGATAACATTTCATTCCCCACTGTTAATTCCATGATGAGGTTGATGTTAGGAAGAGGGAATTCATCCTTTGGGCATGCCTTGTTTAAGTCTCTGAAATCCATGCATATTCTGATGCCCCCAGTGGGTTTGGAGATTGGTACCGAGTTTGAAACCCACTCAGGATAATCTATTGATTAAATGAATCTAATGTCAAGAAGCTTTTGTAACTCAAGATATACCAAGAGTATTATCTAAGGATGCAACTTTCTTAATTTATACTTCACTGGCTTGGCTTCAATATAGACTGCCAAATGATGCACAACCACTTCTGGATCTAGCCCTAAAATATATGTGTATGACCATGCAAAGTTAGCTGTTTGCTCTTTCAAGAATACTACTAGGTTTTTTTGTTCTTCGTCCAACAAGGATTCAATATAGAAAGTGATCTTGGGTACTTCTTATGTTCCCACATTGATTGGAGTGGCCTTTTCTGCTAGCAATGCTAACTTCTCTCATTGCATCACACTAAGGGGGAGATTGAATCCCTCATCCTTGGGTGCCTTAGAGAGGTTTTCACCCTCAAATAAGTCCTTTCTTTTTACTATTTCAGGATAAAAATGTACCATAGTGTGGTTTTCACTTAGGGATTTGCATGTTAGTTGCATTTCATTAATTTTGTGACTAAAGGATTCAATCGTCTCCCCATAGTATGCCCTTGTTTCTAGCTCTATGTAAAAACCTGCTTTGTGATATGCCCATGGTAAGTTGTCATAGACTCCCATGAATTTTGAGATCACTTCATCAATTTTGAATAAATCAAGAATCGATGGTCCTCGTTGGTCTAAGTCAATGAGTTTGGCGTATACTAGGTATATTTCCGTTGGTTGATTGATCAGAATGAATGATGTTGTGGATATCATTTAAAGGGAGTTATTCTAAAATAGGTTAGTAACATCAAGGGGGAAGTCATCTAGGGTAGTATCACGTGATGTAGGTAACCAAAATGTGACCGATGGATTAGTATGGGCTGAATACACTTGATCCATGAGGATATGAAGTATAATGAAGCCACCAAACATCAACCCCAATAGAGATCATTCAAATAGTCACTAAATTAGGAATCCATTGAAAAATTAACATGTTAAACTATGAAAGCTTCGAAAAACCTACTCTAATCCATTGAAACTTATCCTATTGGGGAGTGGTGTCGTGTTGATGTGGAACAATGACCCTTTCCCAATCCCTTGGATAATGAGCTTGTTTCAATCAATTTTATTGAAGAAAACTGATGAAACCATTGTGAGATGTGTGATGAAACATGATTTAAAGATAAATGAACATAATGCAAGCTATTTTATCATGATTTATGCTAAAACGATCAAGATGTGTGAGTGCAAAGCTAATCTAAATAGATTCTAAGCTAAAAATATTAAAACCCTAATTACCAAACAAGCTACATGAATGCATCTAATTTACCATGGAAGCCATTAATGGAATCTAAGCTAATATGCAAGTGAATTAAGCTAAAATTATGTAAAATATGAGTGTAAGTGCAAGTGATCTTAACAACATAAGTTTGATGTTAAAAGGTGGATCCATTTGTCTCCAAATAGTGACCTATTTATAGGAGAGAAAATGAGAAATGGAGGGTTGAGATCAAAAGGTTAATCAATGGTCAAGGATGAAGGAAAGATGAAACATGGATCATGGATTCTCATCAACGAATGGGAATCAATGATCACATGGATCAAGGAAAGAATCAAGGGTTCTCATTCTTTAAAACAAACACACTTTCAAGACTTGCACAAGAAGTCTTGTAAGTTAACTTGCACATGAAGTTTTGTAAGTTTGTTATAAGGAAGAATATTCCTTTTTCAAATGAGTGAGGAGAGAGAATATTCTTTGGAATATTCTCATAGGTGAAGAAAATAAATATTTATCAAATTAAAACAAAGTTTTAATGTCCAAAAGGGGAAGGAATATCCCATGGGAATATTCCCTTTGGAGGAATGTGTAAAGGAGGAATATTCCCTTACAAGTGGGGGCAATTAGATTAATTAGGTAATTGATAATTAAACAAAGGTTTAATTATGCAATTTAGGGGGATTAAATGATATTCATTAAATAAGAGGACTTAATGAAAAGGGGGATAGTGATATGATATTTAATTAAATAACTTAGGGTTATTTAATTAAATAAGAGGACTTGGGGATTTAAATTAAATAACTTGATGTATCTAATTTAATAAAACAAAATTTTAGCATGAAAGGGGGTGAATTAACCCGATTAGATTAATTAGGTTAATATATGGAAATGATGCAATTGGTTAAATAGATAGGCAAATTTAATCAATTAAGCGAAAAAGGATGGGTTTTAGGAGGAAATGATGTTAGTATATCTGATTCGAGTGCATGATATCATTTAAGAATATTTTAAGTGTATATAGTCTTAATGAAAGCTTGTGACCCAACCATGCCTCTATAGGAATCTTATCAACAAGAGATAATACTCTTACCAACACCACTCAACATACTCCTAGCCTTTTCCACCAGTGTCCTATTCATTATTTCTACAACTCCATTCTATTGTAGAGAGTACTGAGTTGTCTTTTATCTATGAATATCATAATCTTTATAGAATCTATCAAAATAATTAGAGCAAAATTCACTGCCATTATCAGTCCTCAAACATTTATTTTCTTTCCAGTTTGCAACTCAACCATTGCTTTAAATTATTTAAATTGACTAAAACTTTAGATTTACTCTTTAGAAAATATACCCATGTCCTACTATAATCATCAATAAATGAAATATAATATGTGGATTTACTAATTGAAGGAACATCTATAGGACCAAACACATCAAAACTGAATAAGATCTAATACACCACAATATTTATGAGAACTTAAGTAAAACTGAATGTGGTTTTGTTTTCCATAAATGCAATGCTCATTGAAAAGTGAAATCAAATTCAAGATTACAATCAGACAACCCTTCAACAAGGTTTTTTATTTTTCATGAGATCCTTAGACCATTTTCTCCAATGTGACTAAGTCTTCAGTGCCATAACATAGTTCTCTACAAGTAACTTTGATTCAGAAGAAAGAGCACCCTTGGGTACCTAGAAGCCATGACTATCTACTGAAGATGAAACCCTCAACTCTTCCACAAAATTGCTTTTCATAGAAGTACTATTGTACTCAATAGTGCATGCATCAAGCTTATATAATGTGACATATTTGACACCTATAGAAATCACCATAACACCTCTAACCATCTTGCATCCCACATCAAAAAATACTAGCTACAGACTTGCATCTATTAGTTTTCTCATAGATAACAATTTTTGTGCTAAGCCGGGGATATGCAACACACCATTAATCCTTTTTATTCTACCACTAGGAAACTCGATTCTAAATCTACCATGACCAACAATATTTAAATAAGAATCATCACCCAAGT
The DNA here is from genome assembly GCA_007115665.2 of Sequoiadendron giganteum. Taxonomy (NCBI): domain Eukaryota; kingdom Viridiplantae; phylum Streptophyta; class Pinopsida; order Cupressales; family Cupressaceae; genus Sequoiadendron; species Sequoiadendron giganteum. The sequence continues at coordinate 460,364,085 of CM021108.1, forward strand.
ACACCTTACCTCCATCAAATTCTTCATTTTCAAAAAACCAATCTCTATTTAAGGTCATATGGAAAGATGCACCCAAGTCAATTAACCATGCATCATTACCTACACGAGTTGTCAAAGGTACAATGATGCATCACCATATTCCATCTCAAACTCAGAATTAGAAGATATATTTTTGGATCAATTTGGACACCTTATCACAGGAAAGATCAAGAAGTCCTAAAAGTAACTGTGAACAAACAAAAGAGAAATACTATTGCTCTAATCAACAAATAGATTCAGGCCCAAAACTCCTCAAGTTTAGCCATGACCTTGTGTGTTTAAATAATGACGATCCTACTAAAGTAGTTTACCATGTGAACCCATGTCCTTGTTGATTACTTAGTCAGCTTTGTTGGGGTACCAAAATTCTCTCTTAGGATGAACTTGAAGTTGCTAGCACACACCACATAGTTACAACTACTACTACACACATTCCATCTCAAACAATACCCACTGTAGCCCAATGGAGCGCTTAAGTTGTCCACAAGACGAGAAAATAGACAAATCTTTAATAACAAGCTTTGAGGGACCAACGAGGCCCGATAGATAGTTTCCCATGACAAGGATTAGGCCCCCCCTACAATTCTTGGTAAGTCTTCCTCGCCATAAATTTCTTCTAAATTTTCTAATGTTGATGTATCCTCTTTGTCTAATCACATTGTTGACCGAGTCTCTCTCTTATCTAACCTCCCATCAACTTGCCTCTTTCATGACTAGGACAACACACCACTCTCTTTTTCACCACCGAATGTTGTTGACTTCATGCATGGCATTCGGAAAATACCCACATGGCAGATTCATGTCATCCTCCATTGAAACATTTGCCCCCAAAATTTTTCATTCTTTGTTTGAACCTTTGATTGAGTGGATTCCTATGCCCTTAGATTGGGCAAGAGTGCTTGCTTTCATGTGCCTACATATTATTATTTATATTTTCTATATTAAAATATGATAAATAGTTGTCTTATTTTTATTGATCAATATTTATCTTTGACAAGTGAATTGGGAGGTGTTTAAGAATAGTCTTGATTGATGAGAGCAATAACTTTATCCCACCCCTCTTAAATGCTTATGCCAATTTGACATCCTCCCAATAAAGAGGCCATTGAAATCCTAAAGAAGTTTTCTATCACACATATCAATAGGTTATCTTATAGAAATATCATTGATTGGTAAAACAAGCTTCTCATTAACCTTTCTAAATTTTATGTTTATATACACTTTCCTTAAATTTTATTAAAATGAATATAGGGTTTTTTATCACCCACATTTTCATATTTTAAGTGGACTTCATAATTAAAATAAAAAATGTGGTTAGATCTCTACTTGGTGATAAGGAAAAATAGATCAAACAAGATTGTGCAATTTTCTCAAGAAACATGCAAACCCCTCCAAATGCAACATTCCTAACGTTAAGCTTATTGTGTTCAAGTGATTAATTAGAAATAAAGATATTGTCATTCTTAAGACAAAAACATGAACACCATGATAACAAACAAGATTATGACTCCAAAATGTTTGATCACCTTAATAATAGTGGCAGTTATAAAACCTTGGACCATAACCATACATCTAAGATCATTAAAAAAAGTGAAATAATTCATTAGGTAATCCTCATTATATGATAACACTAAGAAAGGTCACATTCCTTAAAAATAGACCACCCCTACATTTATGGTGCTCTTAAAATTCTTTCAATTGTCATTCCTGTAAGACCCATTGGTGACACTACTAACTCCATGATATATGCATACTTTCCAAGAAAATCACCCCCTCACAAGAAGGTCAAGCTCCTCTTTTTATGATTCCTCCCATTTTGTTAAGTTCAACAAGGATAAAACAATGAATGAAAATGAAATTATGGTATTTTTTATGTTGTGTTCCTATTCACTAAAGTCCATGGTAGTGCCTCCAATGAGATTCTTAAACATAAGAATAATGATTGGATGAATTCCTTTATGGGGTTGTACTTAAGTTCCATGTTTTTCACTTTTCAAGGGGAGTTCAATGGGCAATATGAAAGGGGTTGTCGTGGGGTCTCTATTATCATTTGTAGTGGCTAAAATTTCAATGGAGCATTTCAAAGAGGCAACCCTTAATTCCTTCCCCCTAAAACCTAGATGGTGGAAACACTATGTAGACAATACTAACTGATGTTGGCAATGTTGAACACCTAGATTATTGAGAGGGGGGTGAATCAGTATTCACTGAAACTCATTCACTTTATGAACTTAAACAATCATTAAATGCATCACATCAAACTTTCAGTAAATGAAAGGAACATATAAAGCATGCATCACATCAAGGAACACAAGAACAACATATTTACGTGGAAAACCCTTGAAAGGAAAAAACCATAGTGAGGATTAGTTCACAATATACTATAACTTGTTACAATGTTTGATACAGAAAGGAAGAATCACTATCCATAAAAGAGAGAATGTATCACTACCTAGAATAGAAAAAGATAGAAGAAGGGGTGGCTCACTGCCAAAATGAACTATTAATAATGCATCTACAATATGTTGAAGATACAGTTCCAATTAAGCTCTGAAAATTGACTTAACACACTTCATACTTCATCACAAGTATAATTCATACTTCTCTATACACAAAATCTCACACACATACTCTACACACTCTATCCACACATTCACACAATGAATCAACCTTATATATATAACACAACTATCCAAAACATCAATTAGGTCGACCTAATTGTATGAATTATGTACCACATAACATGTCAGCTTAACACACACACCTTGCAAAATAAACCAAAATATGTATAACATCAAAATAGGTCAATTTGACCTATAATCACTCCCATGATGCTACTTCATACACAATTTAACTCTACACGACCCCAAAACCTTCAAGTCAACACCATATAACAAAATTGGTGAAGTAATAATGAATGAACCAACTATGCACTCACAACTTGATATGTGGACCACCACAACACTTACCACTTGGGACACACACACTACTTACATCCAAAAACACTTCCTCAAAATCACATAGCAAAATATTCATCCGCGATGGAATGCAAAGCATGCCAACATTCACTATGTACTAGTAATACTATCATTACAGTCAATACTCTGTCAACATTATCTTCAACCATGAAAGACATACAACCTTGAATATTTAGATTTAGACACCTCCAACATGCATCGAAATTTCCTCAAAATTGTGTGACTAGATTCTTCCTAGTGAAGCAATGCGGACCACAAATCTGGTTCACTAAACATTGAAAACTGTACACCGAGACTTAGGCAAATCTATAAAACATTTTGTCTTCTCCGGACCAATACTATTGTATCTATATAATGGGTTTCCACCAATGAAAACACCATAGACTTTCATGCTCATCAATCTTCAAAATATCTCCATTCAACAATCTCCCCACACTATACATCAACATCATCTATACATCATCATGCTCATGTTGCCAACAAACCAAGTCTTCAACAATATCCCCCTTTTTCATTGATGGAAACATGCTCTCACTCTTCAAAATTGCTCAAAATTATCCAAAACTACTCCCCCCTTTGACATCAAGGGCAAAGGGCTCATAATACCAGACTTTTCAAACTGCTCCCCCTTAACTAATATAAGTATATACACATGAGAGTAACCCCCCTTTATTGGTTCAATTTTATACTCAACACTTCTCCAACAATTTACATTAGGGTGGTTTCCCCTAATGATGTTATCCATTAGAAATAACCCAAAAATTACAACACTTATCCACTACTTTTGCATATATACATAGAAATCAAAAATTGCATAAACAAGACAAACATGTAAACCTTCATCTATCAGAGGGTAAAATACCTTTATTAGACACCTTCAATTTTGCAAGGTGTGCCTCCCAGTCCTTTTTTCCTATCTACCAATCCTTCTTAGCAAAGGAAAGTATACTACATCTAGGGTATTGGGCACCATATTTTGTTGTGCCATCTTATCTACACTTGCTAACACTTTGGTCAAAGATGTAACCTTTGCACTTACTACATCTATAAGTTTGCTATATTGCATAATGATCTTTTTTTTTTCTTGCAATAGGAAGAACTGTCCATGGAAATTCTTAATTGATGCCCTTGTTGCACCATTTTCATCATTAGCTAGATCATAAGCACCAGAGGCTTGAGCTATTTGTGAATCTATTGAGTCCATTTGATCATTTATGCTCCTTGTAGAGTTAGGCCATTTTATACAAAACTGAAACAAAACTTTTGCTTCATCCAAGAATTTTTGAACATCTTTCAAGTTTCCTTCCAACTTTCCATGTGCAACACTGCACTTGTTAGATACTTCAATCAATCTCCCATCATTGACCTTCTTTTCCATTTATTTTTTAATTTCTCTTCTAGACTAGCAGAATAATCCTTAAGAGAATCTAACTTCAACTTCAACTTATGTACATCAGACAAGGAATCATCGATAGTTGTATTGGGAATACCTTCTTGCAACACCTTAACTGCTTCCTCAATCAATTTTGCACTCTTTTGGTGTGTTTACAATATTTTCTTCCTTGCAAAGGCATGAAATTCATCACCAAGATATAGTTTGTGCAGGGGATAAATCCTGCTCATATCCACCTATCCTTGCTACATGGGTATATGCAGGAGCTGTGTAGACACCACCGATTTAAATTGTGGCTGCATATCTAATAAATCCTTTAAAGAATCTCCAGAGGCTCTAGAGGATTCATCAACAATTTTTACACTTTATTCTTTATCTTTCTCCTTCTGTCCGTTGTTGAAGTATTCTTCTGCATTCTTTTCTTCTTTAGTGGGCTTTTGATTATTCGAAGGGGGAAAGTTTTCTTCTTTTTGTGCCTCAGACTTCTTCAATATTTCTTCTTCTTTCTACTCCATATCTTTCTTCATATTCAGAGGAGGAAAATTCTAATCATTTTGAGATTCCTCTTTCTCTGGAGCATCCTGCATATTATCTTCCTTCTCTTCTTCAACAACATTCTCCACAATTGGAGGGGTATCATTTGTTACCATGTTTTTTAACATATTCTTAGGCTCAGGCACATGCTCATGTTGTGCATTTTTAGACTCATTGATTTCCAAGATAGATGTATCATTCTGCATTTGTTCTTCACTATCTGGAGGGACCTTCAACCCTTTAACAAGTTCTTCAACCTTTCGTAGAGTCTCATTCTTTAGTCTTTCAATGTCTTCCTTGTCTATGCTCATCAAGATGTGTTGACTCTTTGTTTTGTTATGAATTTCATGCTATACAATTTAGAAATTTTTTGTTTGTCCTCGTGTTAGAGAAGAAACAATATTCTCCAAGGAAAATGTCTTTATCTTCACATCTTCTTTAAAATCTTCTTGCCTTGTTAAAACATTTTTCAAGTCATCAGGCAATTGATCTTCAATTTTATATAAGCTACTATCAAAAGTTACCATATACTTAACGATGGATTCCTCAATGGTTTCCTTTTCCTCATTATTTGAATCCAGATACATTTTGGTTGTTTCTTCCAAGAGACCAAATTCTGAAATATTATTAAACAAAGCATCAAATTTCAAGGGACTATGCCCCCTTATCAGAGGGGTATTTTCTTTCTTCTTTCCCTTGAATTTAAAAGTTTTTTCTTCTGCTCTAGACTTATTTTCTCTTCTCTAAATAATAAATGCTTTCTTTTCTTTTTTCACTTCTTCTTCACTCTTAGTACCAACAATATCAACTTTATCTATTTTTGCACTAGTCTCTTCCATAGAGGCTTGAGACTTCCTCTTTTGGATCAATTGTGGTCCTTCTTCTTCTACATCTTCCTCATCCTCGTAACTGATGTATTTTCTTTAGTGGCCTTTTCTTTTCTTCTCCTCTTAGGAGGCATTTATTGCACAAATGGGCCAGATGCTTCTTTCTTCTTTGAGATTCTTGAAACCTTTGTTTTGGAGGCCTTAGTAATTGTTGGAGAGGGGGTAGAGGTCCTAATTGACCTTCTTGTGCCTAGAGTACCTTGTGGAGCAACAAAAGTATCTTTTTATTTCTTCGCAAAACCCTTATAAGGGTTTATTATCTCCTCCAATAGAGTCTTCATCTTCTCAAAATTATTCTCAGTATCCTTGTTCTTTTCCAAATTCAGTTGATTGTATTTCTTTGCAAATGTGCCAAATCTATCCACAAATGGATCTCTGGGTTTGCTCAATACAACTTCAACAAAACTGATAAGCTCTACTTTAGTTACCTCATATCCAAGATTTGGAACCCAAACTATTATGGTTTCAACTACTTCCACAATGCAATGATCCCTGCTAACTATGAAGGTTATATCATTCTTATACTTCTCAACTACACTTTTTGGAATTTTGTATCTTTCTTTCATTTTTCCCTAAAAGTCTTGAAGAAACCCCACAACATAAAATTTTGGGTTTTTAGGTTCCCTAACCTTCTCAAGTGGTCTCTAATTTGCACTGCAACATGAATTTTATCCAACCACACAATATTATTTGTACTAGGAACTTCTCTAAGAAAGTAAAATAACAAACATGCAATTAGGGTATCATACTGGAAGGGGTACTGATATTCCTTAGTCTTCTGAAGATTCTCCATCAAATCTTCTCTTAGGAATTTACATAAATCAATATCTAGACCTTATTTCACCATTTGGTGAGCAGTGTGAATAATGATAACTGACACAAATTTCTCTCTATTAGTATAAATTATCTTATATCCAATCATTATTGATGCATATTTTACTACTGGATCATCAATATTCTTCACTGTTAGGGCATGTTTGCCAAATTTCATACCGCTAAGATTCATTACCATATCATTCTTCATGGCCTTCATTGCCAAAATAGGTCCATTTGAGCACAACCTTGTAAAAACCCTAATATATTCCTTGTTGATCATGTGTGGCATGTCTAGCCACATGAACTTATCATGAATTATGTTGAGCACACACTTTACCCACTCATCCTCATAGCAAAAATTTGGAAAGTTATTCCATACATCTAGCTTCTGCTCCATCAAGATCTCAATTTCAAATTTAAGCTCAAAATCATCTCTTGTTAGTTCATTTACCTAATATTTTGGAATCTTCGTGTGATCATATTCTTCCATCTTTGTGTAAATGTAAATCTACATATCCTCTGTGTGCATCACACCATATGGAACCCTCTAAAAGGAACCTTTAGGGTATGTATCCATTGATTTATAAGGATGTTTCTTAAACTTAGGTCTTGAATGCTCCAAGGCATCAATTACCTGTGGATTAAACATCTTGAATAACCTCTGAAACTAGGGTTAAGCAAGAAACAACAAATACCTTTGAATTATTTACCAGTAGGGTTTCACACAACTTGGAATCACTTCAAATCACCTCTGCTTTTCTCTTCACTTCAATTTCTCAATTACAAATGACTCAATCATATGAAAAAACACATATAAACACTTTTTTGATGACTTAAAAATGCATTGATTACAATTGACAGAATTAGGTCAAAAAGCTCGCAAACCCTCATTGTGTCATCATAGGCACCTTCAATCACTCCAAAAATCTTTGCAACAAGAAATTTCATACTATAAATACCACAAATAGATCAACCATGTCAATATACACATGTACCAGTGTGCTGAAGGCATCAACACCACATATTTGGTGAGGGTTGCAGGATTTTCTGCTAAAAATCCCCCTAAGCCAAAGTTGTTCATCTAGTTTTAAGAGGAAACACTGCACTAGGGGTTGGCACAAATTCGCTTTTCACTTTTCTCTCTTATTTATTTTTCCATATTTGTTCATTTCATTCTTCATATCAACCAAATCCACCTTTACTAGATAAGCCTTCTTCTATGAAACAAAGGATTTCACATTCTTGCTTTTATAAAACTTAGCTATGTGTCCTGGTTTGCTACATTTGTGACATGTGACACCTTTTTGAACAAGATTACTTATTTCTGTTTTAGATCTGCATTCAAAAGCCTTGTGCCCAAATCCATTGCATGTATAACAATAACCATTGAAATATTGGAACATCATACCATTATTGTAACTACTCATCATTGACTTCTACATCAGTAGCTTTATGCCCAAATCTATTGCATGTATGGCATTGACCGAGAAATGATTGAACATTCTGATTTATTCTACCTTTACATTATACAAATCTATGTCCAAACTTATTGCAAGAATAATAGTAACCATTAAAAAATGAATACCTTCATGCAACAGGTTGTCTAATAGGAGGTATTTTGAAATCTTTCTTTTGGTTCTAGACTTGTCTAGCATTGTTCTTCTTGTCATTCTTCTTTTTAGCATTGTTTGAAGTTCGATTCTCCGTTGAACTTTCTCCCTTTTCAAACCCTAAACCTTCTTTGTCCTTAGAAGCCTTTTTAATTGCAATAATTTCATCAAGCAGGGTGGAGCTCTTCTTGATTTTTTTCTTTCTCCAAATCTAATCTCAAAGTTATAATCTCTTGTTCAAGATTTGAACACTCTTTATATTTGTCTCTTAATTTGGCAATTAGACAGTCTTCAACTCTTTTTCCTTCTTCAACTTTCACTTTTAGACTGTGATAGTCTCATTTGATTGCTTGAGCTACTCATTTGTTTCCTTGAATCTTTCTATAGCTTTCTTGAGTTTCTCTCTTAACTTCTTGATACACTCATCTACATCATTAAGACCCCTTTTTAGATCTATATTCTCAGCTTATGATTTATTCAAATAATTAAGGGTTGGTTTGAGTTATCCTTCCATGTCAACTACACAATCTTCTTCAATAAACCCTTTAGGGATAATTTCTTCCAAAGGGATATGATAATTCCTTGTAACCATGTGTTCAAACTCTAACATCAACCTTAATGATCAAGCCAATTGAAGGAACCAAGCTCTAATATCGATTTTTGAACACTTGGAATACTGAGAGGGGGGTGAATCAATATTCACTGAAACTCATTCACTTTATCAACTTAAACAATCATTCAATGCATCACATCAAAGTTGCAGTAAATAAAAGGAACATATAAAACATGCATCACATCAAGGAACACAACTTGAAAGGGAAAAACCATGGTGAGGATTAACTCATAATAAATTATAATCGATTACAATGTTTGATATAGGAAGGTAGACTCACTATCCATAAAAGAGAGAATGGCTCACTGCTAATGGCTCATTGCCCAAAATAGAAAAAGATAGAGAAGGGGTTGGTCACTACCAAAATGAACTGCTAATAATGAATATATAACATGTTGAAGATACAATTCCAATTAAGCTCTGAAAACAAACTTAACACACTTCATATTTCATCACAAGTATAATTCACACTTCTCTTTACATCAGATCTCACACATACACTCTACACACTCTATCCACACATTTTCACAATGAATCAACCTTGTGTATATACCACAACTATCCAAAACATTAATTAGGTCAGCCTAATTGTATGAACTGTGTACCACATAACTTTTTGGATTCAAACACTAACACAAATGCCTTACAAAACAAACCAAAATGTGTATAACATCAAAATAGGTTGGCATGACCTATAATCACTCCCATGATTTTGCCTCATACATAATTTAACTTTGCAGGACCCAAAAAACCTTTAGGTCGATGCCATATAATAAAACTGGTGAAGTAATAATGAATAAAACAATTGTACACTCACAACTCAACATGCGGACTGCCACAACACTTGCCACTTGGGACACACACACTACCGACATCCCAAAACACTTCCTCAAAATCACATAGAAAAATAGTCATACGCGATGGAATGTAGAGCATCCCAACATTCACTCTATTATTAATACTGCCATTACAAAGCCGATACTCTATTGACATTATCTTCAACTACAAATGGCATATAACCTTGAATCTTTGGATTTAGACACCTCCAACTCGCACCAAAATTTCCTCAAAATTGCATAGCCAAATTCTTCATAGCAGAGCAATGCAGACCACAAAATTGGTTTATTAAACACTAAAAACTATATACCGAGACTTAGGAAAATCTGCAAAACATTTTGTCTTCTCCGAACCAACACTACTATATCTCTATAATGGGTTTCCATCAATGAAAACACCATACACTGTCATGCTCATCAATCTTCAACAATCTCCACACACTATACATCAACATCATCTATACATCATCATGCTCATGTTGCCAACAACCCAAGTCTCCAAGCAACAAGGTTTTAAAAAAGTTACACATACATACATTATCAAAACTCAAATTATTTCTCTCGTAAGTGAAGATGACTAACACACTACCCATATCATTGCAGTCCCTTACATTGAAAGTATTTTTAATAAGATTTATAAATTTCTTCATAAAAGAGGTCTTGGATGTGACTTCAACCATATCGTATGACAAGAATCATCTTATCACTTCAACTAAAGATCTCATAGACCTTCATCATATCTTTGGGGTCTATAAGATCAAATACATATGCAATACACCTTCCATTGGGTAAATTTGTCTATCTATTAACACTAAGATCAATGAGCATGGTGTTAACATTAAAATTGACTGTATTTTGAAAAACACTCATCTAATACCAAACACAAAATTCATTTGATGGGCACTTGAGTCCTTGATAAAGAAGAGAACTATTTCAAGAAAGACCTAAAAAGGTGTTAAAAATTGGCAGATACCCTATTAGCCTCATTTTTTTCCTTGGAAAACAATGTTATATTTACACTAACACAATCCCTCCACTCCCTCTTGACTACTCTCTTTTCTTCCCACTCACCTTAATATATCGAACCTTCCCCTTTTTGTCTTGTCAATCCCTTCAACCTTGCCTTTCAACATGCAACTTGTAACTCTTTATTTGTCTTCTCAAAATCCCACTTGTCATTAACTATCTCTTTCTCTTTTCTACTTTTTTGTTTTCCCCAAAATGAACAATCCTATTTTTCGTTTCATACACCTTACAATATTTTGTGGTTTTTTATTATAATAAATATATTACTAGTGGTGATAATAATAGCAGTATCAAATTAATATCAATAATTACAATTGACCATTTTTTATAGTAATTATTAAATATTTTGTTATTATTGGTATTAACAATTTGTATTCCTACTTTTAATTTTTTGATTAGTTAAGTGTGGTACTAGTAGAATGGAATCCAAAGAAGTAACATTATTTGAACCCTCCCTACCATTAAGAAGAATATGTTGATAGCTTAATTTTTACCCTTTCCATCCAGTAGCTTCTTGTGGGAGTTTTTCCTTTCTAGCTAAGGAAGAGGTTTTTGAACAATCTTCTACATTTTTCCTTGTAGCATAACATTGTATATTCATGAACATTATTTCTTCATAATCCACCAATTTTTTTCAAATTTTGGACCTTAAATTAATTCTTTTCTTTCTCTAGTGACTGTTCAAAAAGGTATATTTCCACAAGAATCTTAGCAAAAATGATAAAATATTGAAGAGTGATATAAGAATGGATTTTAGACATCTCCAGTTCTAAAATGATTTTTTGAATTGTGTTTCTAAATGAACCAAGTTAAGGAGTACCTAAAAAATGTAGCAACAAGTTGGGAAGCCTTACCCAAATCAAAATAACATAAATCATATTTGTGAGGGGGTTGAAATATGGGAAGCATGGTTTCATGCACATATATGATTTGTACAAATCCTAAGGTCCCTTTCAAAACAAAAAAATATCCTCATGAAAACTAAAAATTACAAAGAAAAAATCTTTATTATAAAGACCTACAAAAATTGCACCTTTGAGGAGAGGTTGTCATGTTTTTGGGATCCTCTTGTTAAGCTCCATTAGACTTAGATAGAAATCATGAAAATAATATATTATAGTACATGTTCTGTGTAAATTGTCTTATCCTCCAAGGCCTTATCACCAATATCAATAATGGGATACACTATCGGATGATTAGAACAAGAAATCCTCTAGTGAAGTATTAACACATTTCTCAACATCCTTTCCATTAGTGGAATAATTTTCATAAGCTACACTTGATCTATTCAAGATAAATAGATCCTTCGTAGTGTTGTTTAAGCCTTTCTAACCTAAGTTGTCACTTAAGGAAATAAACCCCAAAGTGAAGGAAGGGTGTAGGTGGGCATATTATCCAAGGAACCAACCTTGCATGCAACTATAAGGGAGGAAAGGGGCTTTGAATTTGCAATATATGTCATATTGTTTCCTAAAAATATGAGGAGACATAATGGAGAATTATGTTAGACACACAAGACAACTGAGGGGGGGGGGGTGAATCAGTTGTACATTAAAATCATCAAACCCTCATTAACCATCAAACCCTTATTAACTTTTAGATCCACATTAAGAATCAACAAAAAGTAAACATATGAAACATCAACATAACAACACCATACACAAGAGAACACTATATTTACATGGAAAACCCTCATTAGGGAAAAACTATTTAGTGAGGATTATCTCACATATATATGAATATCAACATCGAATACAATAGGCTCAATGCCAGAAGGACTCACTATTTTAAAGAGAAGAAAGGCTCACTGCCCAAAGGACTCATTTTCCAGAAGAAAGAGTATTAAAAGTCTGTTACAAAAAGATTCACTATCTTAGAGCAACAAGAAAAATCCACCACTACAACTGTGTACCATTTGTAACCTTTGACTCACTACCTCTAGAAACTTCAAGCACACTGAAAATGTAGATGCCTTCTGCTCACTACATCCGGTATCCTTAGGAATTTAAGCTCACACTCAGATCACCATACTTGATCACATTAACATCATTTCATACTACACCATACATCACTCACTTCTTCAACAATTAACCTTGCTTATATATCCTCCACAACCTCAAAAAACTTCTCCATGTCAGCCTCAATGAAATGTATGCACCTTAAACGTGCAACCAATAAATAGGTCAACACCAAAAAATTGCACGATGAAAATAAGTGAAGGAAGACCATGCCAAGGGTTAACCGGGACTCAAATCTACATTGACATGCTTCCACAAATAACAAACAACCTCCACAATTAGCACTAGCATGCCAAGTCAGCCAAACTTGCACTAACACTAACAAGTGACCACATGCACACCTCTCCAGAATTGGAAACACCACATGGACCACATAGAAACACTCCACAACATCCCAAAATTTTCCAACATCATTAGAATTTTCAGCAATACTGCACAACCACCTGAAATTGAAGAACACTTTCATTTTGTGCAACCAAACACACTAGCACAAAACACAACTTATGAATCCAACCTTATGGAACAATTGATCACTAAACACTCTAGGGAAAGGTAGATACAAACAATATTAGCATGTTCCTAAATTTTCAAGACAAGAAACAACAACACAAAGAAATGCAAAGTAATTCCATTTCTCCTAGATGACCTTCTTCACAAGTAAGCACACTATCAAACACATCTTCCTCTATCACATGATCCAAAATCTGAAAATATGGATATAACACCTTTGAACACCTCTAATCATCACATCCAAACTACAAGAGCATATCTTCAACCATGAAGAAATGCAGAGCACAAAATTGAAAACACCTCTATCACACTACAGACTTTTGTATTCATTTTTTCTCAAAAGCACTTGGAAACCAAGTGAGCTAGTTGCATCAAAAACACCAAAAACACAAGCTTGAGATATCTACAACATCCGCAACACCTGCTCAATACCACAAACACTTCTCAACATGACCACACTAGAGGTTGACATAAAATCACAACACTAATTTGCCAGCATAGTGCAACAATCTCCAACAATATCCTTGACCATATTGGAGGTTGACATCAATGACATCACTAATGACACCAAAAAATCTCCAACATATTGAAGGATGTTTGATTATAATCCTTAGGTTAGAATAAGGAGATGTATCAATTAACCAAGTACAATCTCTATCTAAAATCATGTGCTAAGGAGTGTGAACCTACAATGAGTTTCACCACTTCATGGGAAGAAAGGAGGAACCTTGTGATAGACCTAAGTTGCCACCTTTGGAGAAAAAATAGAAGTAGACAAAATTTTTGGGAGTGATGTCTTCAAATATTTTTTTACCAATATAATAATATTTCATCTATTTTTATTTATTATTATTATCAATAAATTAAGGTCAAGGGGACTATGCCCATTATATTACATAGAAAAAAAGGAATATCTACATATTCTTAATAGTGTATCTAACTTCTGCATATTTATCTATCTTAATACATAATATTAAAAAACTCATTCTCTTAACTTACTCGCTATCAAAGTTTTCATCTATGAATACCTTCATCCATTCAATACCTTCATTTATTTTCCACCCCCTTTCCTATTTCAAAAAATCTATTACCCTTCATTGCCATCTTTTTTCTTTTTTCTTTATTCTTCAGGAACCCTATTGTGATGAAGGGTAGTCATTGTGCTATCATTATGTTGTTTCTTAACACCATTGTCATGTCAACCAATGGTAAATATACTCCATAAATTTCTTTGATGATTGTATATTTTAATCCACTAAAGAAGCTACTGAGGTTATCAATTCTTTTTCCATTCCCTTTATGGTGTCCTTTATCATTTTCCAAGTCTTACATTACTTGTGATCTGTGTATAAGAATTTTTCCCCCAAAATCTATTTCATGACATGAAGGAGAATGACACCATTGGTATTGAAATATATTTTAGTTTATTTTTTCGTAATTATCCTAATAAAAATCATTTGTCTCTATCTGTAAATTTCACACATAATTGTATCAAGCTTGTTCGAAGGTAGAGAGGTGTAGTAATGGTAACTATGAATAGTTTTTCTAGTATTTAAAGGAATCCACGTTGCCATTATTAATACTACTCTATATGCTTTTATTTTTTATGATTTTTGTCAAGGACCTTACTTTGGCATATATGAAATCTTACCACCTTATTATGTTAAGTTACCTCTATTGTCCTTGTTGGTGTTAATTATTCCTTTTTCTTCCTTCTAAGTTTTGAACGATTGAATTTTTCATTCTTTTAGGCCAACCATTGATCAAATTTTTTATCAATTATACTCTTCAATCGTTTCTATTGCATACTTTTCTAATGTGTCTACCTCTTTGTCATTTCTCTATATATTTGATTTATGGAGAAATTTTAGAACTCATCTAGTAAGGGCCATACTTGTAAGAGGGTGCTATTTTTCTTCCAACTATGAGAATCTAGCTTCTTTTTTAACTACATTTACAAAATTATCATTGAGTCTTCTTCTATCTTGAATTTATTACATTCATATAGTTTACAAACTTGGAGACCTAGAATAAGAGCTTAAACCTTAGCTTCATTGTTAGTTCTTTATTTCAATTTCTTTGGTGTCCCCACTATTAATCTAACCTGATTTCCTATGATTATACATCTAGCTCCTAATATACTTGGATTGCTTTTTAAAGATCCATCAAAGTTTAGTTTGAACCATCTAGGTCTTGGAATGTTCCATTTGGCTTCTTTCCTTAATATGGAAAAAATACTCTATTACTCACATTAATGGGAGGAATTTCCAAACCTTGCTAATTCCTTATCATTTTGTTATCCCAAAGTGTAAATTTTTTACTTTTTTGTGCTTTCCATTGAATTTTGTTATTAACAACCTCAACAATTGATGTTTCCAATTTGTTGAAAAATGTTGTTTATAGTAATTATTTGTCTTAAAATATTCTTTTATTTCATTCTTTCCATATTTCCATATCACTACTAATGTACTAATAATCCATAAACAAGAAAGAATAAATTATCTCTTTAGAATTGGCCATGATTGGAAAAGGTTGAGGATATCATTGGGCAGTACACTATTTCACCTCGATATAGAACACACCCATTGTTAACATTTATGTGAGAATTGGTAATTTAGAAGAAGGTGGTCTATTGTGTCCTCCTCTTGCTTACACAATATACATATTGAAGGATCCCAATTTCTATATTCTCTTTGTTGTTAGTATTTTATTTTGTAAAGTTTCCCAAGAAAAGACATCTACTTTTGGAAGATAACTTATTCCAATATAATTGTATGGGGTTTTTTACTTTTTTCATTCTTGATTTCTTCCACCATGTATCCCAATTTTTTTGAGTAGTTTCCATATTTTGAGTAGTTCCATCTATTTTTTAATTTTTTTTTAATTTTATAAAATACTTTCCTTTTTTTCTAATATTTTCATTAATGATGTTCCTAGTGCTGATAGTTCAAGTTTTTTCCAATCCCATACTTGTATCCCTTGTCTAATTATTAGATTCATGTAATCAACAACTTCCCTTCCCCATTTTTTCTATTAATATGAACTTAATATTTTCAGATTTATGAATTGTATCTATAGTTGGGAAACCATTCCAAGATTCCTCTTATATTTTTTCTTTCTTATTGTTTTCAATTTCTATGTAAGATGTTTTAGTATGATTGATCTACAAGTTAACATAAAATTCCATACACTTATCCCTTTGGGGGTAATTTATAGTTTATTTTCTAGTTGGGTTCTATGAGTAAATGTATTTATTTTAAATGATTTTAATTCATTTCATTTATTTATTTGTATATATTTTCCATTTTAGCTCCCAATGCCTTATTTTGTGTGACTTTATTCCTTAGACCAACTCCTACTTCTATTTTTGATTTGTAAATATTCTCCCATACTATTAATGGAATCTTATTTTCTTTCAATGTGCCTTGTTAGAATAACTTTCTCAGTCATGATCTAAATTCTTGCATGGTTTTTGTGGAATTGTATACATGACATTAAGAAAATTGAGATTGTTGATATTACATTTAGCATTATAATCCTTTGATAGTCATCTTCCTTTTCATAACGTCGTTATTTTTATACGTATTTTTAGCAAAAGATCTCATAATTTAGATGAAAAATTCCCTTCAAACAATGGTATGCCTAGATATTTTCTTGGAAGTTTTCCTAATTTAAGTTCTAGAATGCCTATTATTTATTTGTAGTATTTAGGTTTTATATTGAAGAAAATCTCCAATTTTGTGATGTTTATTACTTGTCCTTAAGATTTTATATTTATTTAGAACTTTTTTTTATCATTTTTGTCTCTTTTATTTTTTTTCTTCCAAATATTAGAGTATCTTGTGTGAATTATTGATGGGTTAATGGATTAAATTATTTTGTAATTGAGATCCCTTCACATTCATCTTTTGAACTTACCTCTTTAATGGTTCTTCAAAATGTTTCAACCATTATTATAAATAGAAATGGGGAGATTGGATCTCCCTTATGTAGTCCTCTTGAAGTATCAAATAAGCCTTGTAGATTGCTATAAATGTTAATATTGAGTATCTTGGACAAGGTATGAGGCTAAAAATCTAGTTCAACCATTATTTACTAAAGCCAAAATTAATTTTATTAAGAATCTCCATTCAACTCTATCATAAGATTTTTTAATGTCCAATTTGAGTATCATACTATTTATATTTTTTTTTATTGATTATAAGGTTTCTTGAGAAACTGTCACCTCATTGTTGGTTAACAAATTAGTCACTATCTAAAATTTATAAATTACATTGTGTATGCTTGAATATAGAAATAACTATTTACCAACAATTGGGTAAATTATTTCTTATAAAAATAAGTTCCCTTTGAATCTTAGAGGTGCATATCCCTCATTGGATAGATTTTTATTCTTTTCTAAATTTAAAATTTACCACATATGTGGTTTTGACTAGAAAGCAATGGCAGGCTAAAGTAAAATTGATGATTTTATGAGATTTGAAGAAAAATTTACATCATAGATATCTATATATTCTCATACCACTTTAGAAAACAAACTACCTATTGTGTGGTATCACAACACACCCCAAGAATGTAAGGCTTGGGGACCCAAGTAAAAAATAATGCTTATGGTAGGTACTGGTTGACAAAGGATCACCAGAAGCTCATGCTAAAACTAAAAGCTTTGAAGTATTTCAATATTTGGATGCACCAAGTTTTGGGTACCAGGTACCAGAAGGCCAATTTGGTTGGAATGTTAATGTAAGGTTTGGAAGTTGTTGCGGTTCAAAAGTGAAAGTCTCAGAAATGTGAAGGTTCCAGTGGAAACTAGGATTCGGGTGAATTTTTGTTCCTATAATACTGAAGTTTGTTGGGTATCGGGTACCAGGTAACACTGCATGCATGGTGGATGTAGGGTTGATTATTTAGTTTTTCCCAAGAACTCAAGATGTTTGGTAACCCACCTAAAGGGATAGATACACGAGAATGTGTTAAAAGTGTGTTATTTATGATTTGTTTGAAGGGATGATTTATTAATGATGTTTTTATTTTATTGAGATTTTTATGAATATGTTTAAAAATGGATTGATATAGGAATTTTTATGTGCAAGAAGAACATATTGTGATGTAGTATTCGAGTATGGACGGTCAGGAAAATTTGGATCGTGAGTAGTGATATGACCAGGTTGGGATGTACATTCTGAGAGTCCATGTGAAGGAGGAGCTTGAGACAGAGAAGTACTGGGAGATCAGGTATTATCCATGCGACAAAAGAAGTACCTTGATTAAGGGTAATTTACCTTTGGGTGTGTTTCATTCAAGCCTGAACCTAAATGTAGGAGCATAAAGCCGGTGGACTAAAATTTCTTCATCCTTTTCTATGTCCACCTGATCACTCTAAATATTTGGGAAGTTCCTACATTTTGTTTGACAAATCTACTCGATCCTAAATGGATGTCCTGACCACATTTTAAAAGATATAAGTCCCTAAGATTTTCAAGTGCTAAAGAAGGTTGACATCTATTGACTTATTTAGAAGTTCTCATTCGTTGACTTATTCAGAATTTCTCCTACCAATTGCGATATTCCACGTGCCTTGTTGTGATTCATCCCTTGGATTCCCTCTCATGTGTAGTTTGAATTTCTCGAGCGTCTTGTTTCTATAAAAGGTCGAGAGATGTTTCATTTTAAGTTTAGTTCAAAATTTGTGGATGTCGGAGAACCAATTTTTTTCAAGTTTTGTTCTTTTTCCTATTTTATGTTCCATTCCAGATTAATTTTTTTAATTTTTCATTAGAAAATCAATATCAGAGCCAATTTCAAAGCTATTTCCTGATATGAAATCTTACATAGCTGATTGTTTGTTCCTATCAAACAAGACTATGTGCTGCACTATTTAAGGGTGCATACTGACACTATTCGATGGAAAATAATCCCCTTTTTCTTTAAAATATCACATCATTTTGTGCCTAGCTGTGAAGCAATCTGGTGATGTATGGAATGGTTTTCTCTGGTTTGGTTATTTCTTGAGGCATGCATGGATAATACCTAGGAGAAATTTTACTTTACAGTAATTTTTATTCTTTATTTTAAAATAGATGTTTAAATTTTAGAAAATATTCTAAAAAAGTAATGAATGCATGGAGTTTTATTGAAAATATTTTGATTCCATGAAATTGTTGAATTCTTAAAGCTAAATCTACTTGGATGAATGTAAGTTATTTGAATTTCATGAAATATTGTTGCAAATTTATTGATTTCATGAAGTTGTTGAATGATCAGACCAAGACTATTTTCATATCTTTATGATACATTCCTATACCTCAAGGACCATTTACCCCTCGCGTTTAACAACATTATCACAACGAACCCTAAGTGAACCTAGTGCATCAAGACCTGACATAAATGAGCCTTAGGATTAAGCTGAGTTAGCCTTAGATTAGGTTTTCCCAATGCAATCTTTCAAGAAAGACAGGTTCGTGTAGAGTCTCTGTGAGAATTTTATCCATTTGTTGGTGTGCGACTAACATCCACTTCAACACTACCCATGAAACCAAATAGAACACATGCTAATTTAAATCCCAAGAGTATTAATCAATGGATTCATAAACTCATAAATAATTGTCAACTTAAGAATATAAAACACTTAGAATAGTTCTTTACTCACACAAAAGTATAATAATTGGCAAGATCAATTATAATACACATATCATAATATATTTATTCCAAATGTCCAAAATTGTACGTTCATATAATTGCAACATCTTCTTCAAATTCACAAAAATATGTTCCTTTATTTTTTATTCTTTTTCTATTACTTAACCAAAAAATATTAGTCTTTCATAACATCTTATCCAATATATAAACATGCAAGAGTAACCGAATCTTGAAAAATAATTGTTTCTTAGAGGTTAAATAATCCTTTAAAATCTTGGAAACTTTAACACCTTTTACAGATAAAATTTTACATTATAAATAGTAATAAACACATTATTGTCAAGGTGGCACACTACTAGAATCTTCCTCATTCCTATTTTCTTGTGATGACTAAGTTGATTGTGTGATACCTTATCTTTTGTACATCTAGAAAGCTTTGACAATCGGTGGCATCTCACTATGTTGAGGGATGATGACATTTTTGGTTCTCAACTTCCACAATGCTTTGTTCCCTCCAATTAGATCCAATTTTCTAGAGAAAGTAGTCACATGTCCAATGTATTGAAACAAGGTAGAGTCAATATTGCTTAATTTTGTCATATTATCAACACTAAAATATTGTTTATCACCATTATTTAATGTATCTATATCATCTTGAGAATCATCCTTCTTTTGGAGGTGGAAATTGATAGTTAGAGATATTTCTTAATGCCAACCTTAATCTGATTGTACTCCTTAAGTAACCTTTTTTTCTCCAAGGTGTTTTGTTTTAAGAATGATAATTTCTATTCTATGCTTTTATTCCACACAAAACACCGGTCATCATCAGTATTAGACAATATTTTTTAGCTACTAACCTCTTTGATCTCACTAAGATAATTTCATTTAGATTACAATCAGTATTTTTCCAGATGGATTCTTCACACTTTATTGCTACAATTTCATTATCAATCTCCTTTCTTAGTACCTCAATGTCTTCACAAATTCTCTTCATCTCTTCAATGAATTTAACTCCCCTCACCATGATATCCTTAACCCATTCTTCAATGGTCTTTCCATAAGATTTATATGCGTGGACTTTATCAATTATCTCCTTTCCACTATTTGAACTTGGATCAAAATAAAATTTGATTTGGTTAGTGGGTTGATTTGAGAAATCAATGAGAGACTTTAGAAAATTGGTTAGAGCATTAATTTGTTGTTTTGGTTGATATTTTTTTTTCCTTCTTTGTCCTTTCCACCAACTTGGAAGTTGGTACTTAAAAATTGTGGACATCTCCATCTCTTGTAGAAGGTCCTGGAATGATCCTAGTTATGTTGAAATCTTTTACAATCACCTGCCCAATGTCTTTTTGTGCAGAGGGGTGAGCGACTTCAACATACATATTTCCAAAGGATGTAATTTCAATAGTCTATTAGTATTGGGATTTTTAGGTTGAGGGTTTCTTTGAAGTAATTGAGCTACAATATCCTTATTAGGGATGCTCATTTCAATAGTTTTACTTTTTCTTGTCAAGGATTTCTCTAACCATGAAATATAAGGGGATGTAGAGATATTCCTGGTATTTGGAGAAGAAAATTGGAGAGTTTTCCTAAGGGGTGGTGTGTTAGATGCCTCAACCTATGGAGAGGAAGATGGGTTTATTTCAACTTGCATAGAAGTATTTTGAGATATATTGGGAGGAGGAGAACTAAGAGAAGAATGTGAAGAGAATGAATTACTCACTTGGGATGGAGATGAAGATACATGAGTAGAATTATCATCCCTAATTATTATAGCATAGGACTTAATCATCCTTTTTATTTATACTTTTGAGTTGCCCCTCCCGTGGATCCTTCACAAGTCTTTTCAAAGTTCCTTCTCTCTAGTGGGTCTCCATTGTCATCTCAACCACCACTAGAGGTAGGTTGTTGTGTAAAAAATATTGTCGATCAAGGAGATAGGGATCTCCCTTTACTACTCTCTACCTTCTCAGTAGATTTATTAGTTTTTTGAGGAGTGGGATTTTGTTTTTCTACTTTCTTCTTCATTACCCATTCTTTTGAGCACCACTGTAGTTTTACTTCAATAGTTTTAATTTCCTTAATGCTCTAGTCTATTAGTAAAATGATATGAGTTTGTATATGTTTAGTGAAGATGGGATCAACTATTTCTAATTTATCACTCTCAAGGCCTTGTATATCCCAATTTAACTTCAAAATTACTATTTGTCTTAACGAAAATCTCATCCATCCTCTTTTTCACACTTCAAACTCATCGGTACAATATTACCAATAGTCTTCTATTTTTGGGAGATGATTGAAATCGGGTCCTAACTGTAGGTTATTTGTAACAATTTTTTTACTATCAAATGGAAATATTCTATCAAAAAGTTACATCGTATATTTCACAAGATCTTTTATTATGTTTAAAGTATTGGAGATAGAATTACATTGATAATGTGACAGGCCAATGGGAAAAAGGAACCCTTCTTTCTTCCTCTCACGATATTTTTATTTAATTCAACCAGTTGTCTACATATTTTAATTAGAAAAATCATGTCATCATCATATTTTGGTATCTTGTAGGACATACCATTAAAATCTTTGACTCTTCTGTAAGTAAATATTTGAAATTGTATAAAATAGTTGTCATAATTATTGAATAACTAGGTAGCTTCTAGGGTTATCCTCAGGCTCATGTATCCCTAGATTTCTCTAACCATCCTCATGATGAAGGAATTTTTCACCCTTCTAAAGATCTTATAGCTTCTATCTAATTGTAACTAAATGCAGTAATCATAAATATGATTAGATTCATCAAGTGCACCCACTGGACAAAGCCCTTTCCAAGGCCTTGTGCAAGAAAAATAAATAAATAGATAAGAGGACATATACAAGGCCCTATTTAATAGAAAATGGTTTATTTCTAGATGAATTTAGTTACTAATGAGGTCATCCCAGTCAAAAAATTATTGTCTGTGAATTATCACAATGATAAATAAGCACACCCATTCTTCAAAATCATGTGCATTCTCATTACCTTTTAGCCCGTGAAGGAGAGCTATGATATCTAAAATATCATTTATGAAATGGGACCAGTGTAACCTCTTCAATAGATGAGACTTCCCTTTTTTGGTATTTCTAACCATTGATGAGGAATTATGTTCTTGCATTGACTTTTCTTTTCCATGAAATGTTGGCAAGTGACAATGAATTCATCTCTCTAAGGCAAAAAAATACAAGTACTGAAAGTATCATTGCTTAATTTAACTACCAACCTATTATCACTAGTTCTCACTTCCTAGGTTTAAGGATCATAGTGATTTATGCATTCCAAAACTAGGTTTGAATATTGCACTGCTACAAGGAAATCAATTGCTTGCAATAACCCACTTTAAATTAACCTTTGTATGGTCAAAGACCTATCCTCCTTCTCTATCCTTTCCTAAAAATCATTTAAATTAAAAATGCCCTAGTTTCATGTCACCAATCTTTGAGAGAGTACTAGATAAACTAGACATATGCTCATAACCCAAGTATTTGAATTTTATTTCTCTTATGGAGTGATGAATATCAAAGGGTATATGAGTTTGAAGAATTTAGTTTTCCTTTAAATCTTATATCGTGTTGATGTCTTACAAGACTCAATCAATTGTTGTCTTTTGGATTTTATAAATAGAATGCAAAGGAATATAGAAATGTAACTTCAATTTAACTAGGTTTTGTATGGTTGTGATTACTTTAAGTCTTCTTTGTGAATTGTCCTTGAGCTCTACTCTACCAATTTGTCACTAATTTCTTGTTGAAATGAACTTTGTTAATGCTTAAGAGTATTTATATTTAATTCTCTTAAGTCAAGAAGGATCATTAATGGTGTAACTTAATATTGGCGCATGTTAGCTTTCTCTTCAACACCTAACCCTAACATTTTTAAATTTCAAAAAGCAATGGCTTGAAAGCTTCATAAAAAAATTGAGTGGTTTTAAGTGTTGCAAAGACGATTGTCATTGCACCAAAATATCAACTTGTTAATGCTTGATATAACCACCAGAGTCAATGAATCCATGAGAGGCAGTTAAGCCATGTCATGAACCTGAAAATTGTGTTGCACAACACAAGGAGACCAAGGGCACACACCTTGCAACAATCCCCCCTAGCACAAGTGAGGGGTTCAAACCTGTGACCCGAGATCTAATACCAATTATTGCACAACCAATTGTCATTGCACCAAAAGATCAACCTGTTAATGCCCGATACAACTGCCAGAGTTAATGAATTTATGAGAAGCGGTTAAGCCATGTCACGAAACCGAGCACTGTGTTGCACATCACAAGGAGACCGAGGGCGCACACCTTGCAACATTGAAAACCTTGTTGGGTTCCAAATAAGGTTTCAAAACCTCTCAAATATTTTGAAGAATGACTTTCTTTTGAAAATAATATTCCAAAAAATCTTTGATTAAGGACTTAGAAGCATTTCTGAAAAGGATTTATGAAATAATCGGCTTTCCATAGGGCTGTGAAAACCTTGTCAGGACTCAAAAATTGTTTTGAAACACATGAAAATCTCTAAAATTCTCTTCCAACCCTTTTAATCCTTCAATATTCTTCAATATTACATTTCCAATGAGAATTGACTAAACTTCAGACATGATAAGATCAAGTCACACATTTATGTTGGCTCTAGACTTGGTTATGAAAACCTTGTTGAAATTCGAAAAGGTTCTCAAAACTTGAATGAAAGTAAACACAACATGGATAAGGAAAAATTAAATAATGCATTATCAATTTATCAAATTTTTGCAAGGTTAGGATAACCTTGTTAGAACCCAAAAGGGTTCTAAGAACCTTCCCAAAATATAACAAAAGTTGTTAAAATCCCTAATTTTTTGATAAAACTTGATAAAAATGATTGATGAAAAATGCAACACCCATTTAATATGGAGCAACTTGGGAAAAAGCCACTATGTTCTTGTACTATTATTTATAGTAATATATTTTAAAGTCTATTTTCTATCACTTTAGATATAATTTTATTTATAGTGTTACATATGGATATTGGCTTGTAATCTACAAAGGTTGATGTTACCTTTTTTGGGGGATAAGAGCTATGAATGTGATATTTTGTAAAGAGCGAAATTTTTTAAATAAAAAAATCGACAAAACTTTAAATAATTTCATTATATTCAAAATAAATTCGACACTTCATTCATTTAGACATCATAAAATCCATTCGATTGCAAAACAACGACTTAAAGTCGATAAAATAGATTCAATATACTTCCAGTTAAATACATACACGTGTCATATTATACGACATTGATAATAACATAAAAGAAGTTGTAATATAAGTTACAATTCGAGACTTAGGCATCCAGTCGCCTTAAGCTCTTCAATACATAATTAAAGAATACAATAATACATAAATGAAGATGGCATCCTTTGATCTTCAATCCAATAGCATATCTTCAATAATGAAGATGAGAACAAGGATCGGGAGCTTTTTCTGCCCAACCTTGAAGCTTACGCTTCCCAGGAATTCTTTAGTCATTCAAAGAATACCCGACCCTGCACGAATCGCTTAGCAAAAAGTAGTCGACAAGCAAGATGGAATCTAGTTGATGCCTAGTATAACTATTAAAACCACAAGAATTTTTATTTTTATAATTCATTTAAGAAAAAAACAAGTTTGATACTAGGATATGGTAGAGAGTTCATTAACTCCATCTATTTCAATGGTCCTTAAGTTACTTGGCCAAGTAAAATGTCATGCACAACAAATAAAAGGAGTTTTGGAAAAGTAAAACTACACTCTCTAATAACCCATATTTGTCACCCATCCCAGAAGGTAACTTTCCAAACACATGAAATGCACATTCATTTATCAAGCATGCATGGTTCCAATCAAATAAATAAAATCTTTCAAAAACAATTTAACAAAGATCTTGTTTCAAGCAAAAACAGTTTAAATGTTGTATTTTCATCGTTTTAAACCATAAAAACATTAAATTAATATTTAAATCGAATAAATTAAATAACAAAAAGAAGGTGTATCTCAAGTATGTAAATTAAATACATATTTAAACAAGCATAAATGAGCACACGTTCTTTCGTTCTTTTTACTCATTTATTTTGTTTCATCTTTGAAATAATCCTAATTTGTTTTGTTTTCAAGTAAATCATATTTTTAATTTAATTGATTTATTTTCTATTTTTCATACTTTCAGAAAATAAATAATTACTTCTTCAAGAACATAATTAAAATAAATCTTTTCATTTCTGTTTCGAATATTTTGAGTTTTATTTGCAAATTTCACTGATTTAAAACTTCTATTTTGAAATCACGTTTAAAACTTAAGAGGTATTTTATCAAAATCTTTTCTATTTTGAATTCTTTTCAAATCTAATTTAAAATAATGTTTTTTGTCAAAAAGCTTTTTTTAAGCGTGAATTTTTCCTAAATTTACAAATCAGTTGTTTTTCATTATTTTCTAATCAAAGTTTTCCTACAATTTTCTAATCAAAGTTTTCCTACAATTTTCTGTCCAATGGTCTTTCTGGATAAACACAGTTTGATGTTTAAAAATTTAATCAAAATTTGATGAAAACAAAGATACTTTTAATAGATTTAAAAATCACAATAAGAAAATTAACTATTCCATTTGAATTCACTGTATTCATGATTTTGTTTAATCAATTTCATTTGCTCCTACCTGGTAATTCTTAAATCTAGAAATGTTTGTATGTGTGCTTCCTCTGTCTATTTTTCCTGAAGCTGCTCTGACTGTGATCTCTTCGTCCTCTTTCCTATTGCTGTTGCTAATTGTAATTTTCTCCATGTTGCCTTGTCTTCTTCCTTCCTTGTCCACCTATTGGTTTTAGCGCACCCTTCCTCTTCCTATCTTCCTCTGCCTTTTTTTACTTGCTTCCCTATCCACCAGTTGGTTTTGGCACACCCTTTCTCTTCCTATCTTCCTTTGCACCTGTCCTCCCTTGCGCACCCTCTCCTTCCTTCTCCCCACACCTTCTCCTCTCCTTCCCTTCCCTGCCTTTATGCTTATCTTCCCTCTCCATACTGTGCATCCTTGCCTTCCCTATAGCCACATGTGGAGAGTGGGGGATGAGGTGAGTGTAATCTGTAGAAAATAAATTAATAATTCTCCCTACGCATTCCTTGTTCTCTTTGGCAACGCCTATTCTTGATCTTCCAAGTGCGTGAAAAGTGGAGATGTCAGCCTTCTTGGCCGCGTGAAGGATGTGGAGGTTGTCTGAAACCTTGGCAATCATAGAACAATATAAAAAACAATTTCCAGCCTCCTCTATCTCAATAAATTTCAAATCAATTTCCTGGAAAATTCCCCATTCTGTGTTTTCTTTCTCTCCTTTCTAAAAACGGATTTTCACACACCTTTTAATTTCAAAATTCTTCACTGACTCCCTATGTTTTCTCTCATGCAATTGATAGATGTTATCAAGAAATCAGATCCACAATTTGAGGTTGATCTCCAGATCAAATTTTCAAACTCCAAGTTATTGAATTTGATTGCCTTCCAATTTGATTGAAGATATTTTCTTCAATTTGTTCAATTGTTGTTTGCATTCAATTTCCAGTTTGAACGTATTTGTTTTTTCAATAACTCAATTTTAGATATTTTTTTATTTAAACATTTACATTTATTTTCCTTTTTCATCAAATGAGAAAAATACCATTACATAAAATAACACTATGTTATATTTAAATAATTTTTCACATTTAAAAGTCTATTCCATTAATTTGAATATAAAAGCATCATTATATTTTAAATAATGGAAAAATATTGACATAAGGAATCCAATTTATTTAAATAAAAATCAATTTCCTCATAAAATAATCAAATCGCCTTTTAATACGACATATTCTTTTCACAATTTTTGAGAAATCAATTAAACTTAATTTAAAATTTGCAAGCACAATAATCACAAAGATACATTAAAATAATAAGTAAGTGTGTGTGTGAGATTCCATCACCCTCATAAACATCTAATGGCTAAAACGACTCTACCTGATCAATGTTCTTGCCTTCATTCACGTTCACCTGTTCCTGTGTTCACTTGCACTCGAATTTTCATCAACAATGACAAACCCCAAATTTAAATATAAATGCATTTCAAATCATTGCAATTGCATTTCAATTTCATTTCAATTTAAATAATCATTTAACTTCAATTTAAATAACAATATCATGATTAATAATTTGCATTTAAATAATCAATAAAATCTATACGTGACATATTTAAATCTATTAAAAATGTTCCTTCCTTTTTTGATTTATCAACTATTGACCAAACATAATTTCACCAACTATCATTTATTAATATCAAGTACTTTGGACATGGTATGAAGCTAAAAATCTAGTTCAACCATTGTTTTCTAAAGCCAAAATTTTCTATTAATTTTAATAATCTAATCTCTAGTCAACCCTATCATAGGATTTTTTATGTCCAATTTCAATATAATATTATTTCTCTTTGTTATTTTTATCGAGTTTAAAAATTCTTGAGAAATTATCACCACATCTACTATGGAGCGACTAGGGACAAAGCCAACATTTTCCTCTCCTATTATTTTTGTTAATATCTTTTTAAGTCTTTTCACTATCACTTTAAATATGATTTTATATGTTGTGTTACATAGAGATATTCACCTATAATCTACAAAGGTTGATGTTACCTCCTTTTTGGGGATAAGAGCTATGAATGTGATATTTAAATCCATTAGCAATATTCCTTTTTTCTTGAATCTTCAACTACTAACCAAATGTCATTTGCTATTATGTCCTAGCATCTATGATATTTTTTTTAGGAAACCATCTAGTCTAGGTTATTTATCTTGATGGAACCTACTTTTTTTTTCCTTGCTAAATGGGTTCATTAGTATGTGGTTCTAATCTTCATTTATTAGCTTTGGTCTTTTTGCCATTATTTTTTTTGGTGCTTCAAATTTGAACCCTTTTCATTATTTAAGAGATTTTTAAAGTATTTCATTGCTTTTTCTTTGATTCTTTTTTTATCCTCAATTTTTTCTCTTGTTTCTCTTTTTATTCTAGTAATTATTTTATGTATTCTTTATATTTTTGTAGAGTTATGGAATTTACTATTTTAATCTCCATCTCAAATATATGTTTCTCTTGATTTTTGTCTCCAAAATATTTCTTCTTTTGTTAATTTTTTAAAGTATTGACTTATTAGTTGTTTTTCTCTTTTATAGCTTTCTTGGTCCATCCCTTTTTGAATTACTTTTTCATTTAGATTTTCCAAACTTTCTCCCAACATTTCTTTTTATGGGAAGATATTCTTGAAATAGACTTTATTCTATTTTCTTATACAATTTTAACATATTATAGTTTTTTGAATAATATGAACATTCTTGTTCCTTTTTGATGGTGTGATTCTACCCATCATTTTCCATGTTTGTAATAAACTCTCCATATATCAACCACATATTCTCAAATTTAAAGGGGCATCTTTATAGCTATTGCTCTTCTTTTAAGAGTAGTTGAATTGGGAAGTGATAAGATCTTATGCTTGGGAGAATGTTGAATTCACATGTCATAGGTAGTGTTTCCCAATTTACACTACACATGAATCTATTGATTCTTTCTACTATGTTGTTAAAATCCAACCTTCAATTATTCTAAGTTTATATTTCAATAAATTTGGTTTTATATATTTTTGGTTTTCATTTGTAATGAATTCAATGAAATATGTTTGAGATTGGCTTCTCTTTCTAACTCCTTTCTTATCTTCATAATTTAGAATGGCATTGAAAGCTCCCCCTAATATCACAATTTTTTGTGGGATTGATTCTATAATGAATTTTATTTAATCCCACATTAATATAAACATAATGAAAATTGGTAAATAGACTAATTACTTAACTTACCTACCAATGTTTTTGATAAGGTAATAAAGGTTTTAAAAGGGCCCAAAACCTTGTATAGAGCTAAGAAAAAGAAACTTCCAAACACCAAATTCTCAAACTTTGCTAACAAACCAGAGAAGCAGAATAGCAGAAACACCATAGTAACACCACATACTAACAACCTACTCCTAGCACCAAAAAATCAGGAGCGAAAAAACACTTGGAAAAAACAACAATCCTAAGTCAAGGACAACAAAACATCAAAGGCCTTGAGCCAAAGAACCAAAACCAAAACACAGGGACTGAGAGCCCTAAAGACCACCTGAAATAATCGAGCAACAAACCACCTACTATAGCTAGACTGCAGTAGACCTTTCGCTCAAGTTTGTCAAAATTGAGCCTAATAGATTCCTACCAGAAGAGGGGTGAGAATCAAAAATAGCTGGAGAGAAATGTTCTTGAAATTGCACCATCCAACTAGACAGTAACCCCAAAATCACCTCAAAAGGATAGGGCTCCCCTCTATAGGAGAGGAAGAAGTGGGGACCCAATCTACCAAAGGCACCTCCCTCTAATGCAAGCACAATCCACCTCAATAGAAAGCAACAAAAGAGAGAAGCACTTCCCACCATTTCTACAACCTCCAACTCCACCTCAATAGGAGAGGGCTCCACCTTAAAAGGATCAATATTCACCTCTATTGAATACAACATTTGTAGAACATAGTAGAAATAAAGAAATCCAATAGAAAAGGCAAACACCTCCTCCCAAGGCATCCAAACAGATAGAAATAATAGGAAGGAACACAACAACCTCCCAACCAACAACTCCTTCCTCAGAAAGAAAACCCATCCACCAACCTAGGCAACCAACAAACTAGGGAAACCCCCTTAAACAAAAAATCCACTGCAAGACACAAAAGATAAACCCCTTCCAAGCAAAAAAAAACCGAGCTCACAAAGGAACAAGACACCTCCAAGCACTCCATGGTAGCAAGTACCAGAGAGAAAGACAAGCATCGTCAAACCAGGGTAGAGCCCCCTCCACCATCCAACCACAAACACTAAACTAACAACTACTTTCATCGACCAGAAAGCATTATTGAAGCACAAAACCCACCACATCAAAATAGGGCAAGGTCTCCATAACCACTAGAGGAACTTACAAAAAGAACCCAATCTCCTCAAACTGACAAATAAAGAGAATACAACAAAGATACCAATAGACACAGGCACCAATAGATGAGTACAAGCACTGAAGGGATAAAGAATAATAAGAGAGAGCAGAGCAAGACCCCCATCTCCAATGAAGAAAGGAAGAGCACCAAAAAAACCACCAACCACCACGTTACCACAATCCCCATCAAGGAGAATATGAAAGAGGGGTTGCAACACCAAACTGGATCACATCCACCCAACGGAAGAGAAAGGTAGAGCCCAAGAAATCTCATGAAAGAATCCCATGGTAGAAATCAAGCCTAGACAGTGAAGAGGCCACATTCACAAATGTAGAAGACCGATCTTTGGAAAGACAAAGGATGTGAGAGGCAGGGTGAAGACAACCCCCAAGTGCATCTATCGGGGAGGACGCTTTAGGAGTCAACCCGATAGGTTATTGTTACACCGATACTAGGTTATTAACTACTTTCATCAGTCCATCGATGAGGCTATGATGGGGGTTCCACCGATGAGGCATTGTTAGGTAGGTAGTGATAATTTTTATTTAGGAACGGGGAAATATTATGAAGTCTCAAAATCATTAATGGGTGTGAAAATTTGGCAATATGGGCCACAAAAGTAGAAATCTGCAAAAAATCCTGATTAATCCTGATTTTTAAAAAATCTGCATGCTTTTAGCCAAGCATCCATAGTGATCGTTCTCAAAAATGCTGGTTGAAAAAACTCAAGAGGTTGCTAATCTCTTGGTACGTTTTAGGCTAATGAACAAGGCCAAATAATTTATTTGAACCTTCTTCTCTTTAGGCTCTGCCAGACCTAGGTGGGTATACCTATGCAAATAAGGTAGACTTAGACTATATGTATCCTACTTAAGCAATCTATCCATAATGACAATTTAGAGTGGAAAGATGTAATCCTAATTTGGTAGAAATAATATAAGCAATATCAAGATGAAATTTATGAATATGTTCAATTAAAAGATGTTAGGAAAATAAATTTGATATAACTAAATGATGAAATGGTGAGACTAGTACCTTGTTGGGTAAATAGAGTCAAATGAAGATCTAAAATGAATGACTTGTATTGGAAATTACTCAAATTGTTTGGCACCCTTTGGTTGGTTTATAAATTGTATAAACGTGCAAGAAAGTGATTGACAAACTCTACTTATGGATCCAACCAACACAACCAGGTTATATATGATTTATCAAGAGGACTTTAATTCTTTCTTGAAGAAACCAGTTGAATAAGTCACACAAGAAGGACATACAATGTCAAATTGGAGACATAATACAATCCTAATTATATGATTCTTCTTATTGATCCAAATAACACTTTCGGATTACTGTGATTGATCAGAGGATTTTATTTCTTTTAAGGAAACCAAATAATCACATCACACAATTACAACAAATATGCTTCGATAAACTGAATATATGCTTGATATTCAATTTAAATAACCAAGAAACATTAAATTGGAGACAATCACATAACTGTATATTTCAACAAACAATTGATACCAATATGGAGCCACAAAATCAGATATCTTTCATTGATTTCCTCGAAATTATATCTGCAACATGGTCTCTTTGGATGTAAACATTGTGCTTTTCTTCTACCTTCTATCTATCCTATTATTCTATTATCTCCTCCTATATTCTAATGCCTTTCTTACTGTCCTAGTCTCTCTTATAAATATGAGAGGCAACAAGCTTCAGACTGTTACAATGTTTCAAAAATGCCTCTTCATAAAATTTGTTAAACATAAATAAAACATAAATTAAAGATAATTAAATGCATCAGTTTGCTCAGTTAAACTCTATAGAAGTATATGCGGTCATCTAAGACCTATTCAAGATACTTCATCTCCATGATGTATATAGTTAGTCCTCATCAGAGCCCAAGTATTTTTCTTGCCATTTATTTATTGCCAGGTCACTCATCCGTTTGAATTCTTGTGCAACTAAAAAATTTGCAAGGTGACTCTTCCATCTGCTATCTAGGAGGTTTCTAACATCCACCATGAACCTTGTATATCCACTATCAAGCAAGACGATCCCATCCAGTAGGGTATGAAATTTGTCAAGATTGATCTCCTCCTCATCCTGGATATGTGCCAAACATTTGGGAGTCATATAATCAAAATCTTCCCTCCATTCATCTATACCTTTTAATTAACTGTCATCCTTGAGGATTGATGGGCTGAAGATATGCTTGATAGAAACAAATGCACCTCTCCTACTTTCCACTTTCTTCTTTATATCCACTAGATAATTATATTCATCAATCACACCTTTTACCATTTCTTGTGTAGGTTTGAGCCTTGATGGGGCATCTAGATCCCTACGTGTTGGTTTGCATAATGTGGTCAATATATGGAGGGTGGGCTGCCATCTTTTATGGAGTTCCTCAAGGATGAGGGAGTTAATGTTTATCTGTTCCAAGGCTTTAATGAGATTTCTGATTTTTTCATGTACTCCATTTATCTTTTCCTTCAACATTCCAATTCTATGCTCCAATACCTTCTTTAGAGCCTCTATGACATGATGTTGGACATCCTCCATGTTATGCTTTAATTTATCAATTTCATTTTTCATTTGTTGTATCTGTGGATCCTCTGCTTGGATAGGTGGGTGATAGACAATTACTTCATCTCCTCTCACTATGTTGGCTTTCTGCAATTGTTTCTTTAGCTTTACATTTTCAATAAATAATTTTTTCACCTCATCATTTGATAATTTCAATCTTTTCTCATATTCATTAATCTTCTTTTCCATGTTTTCTACTACATCCTTGGTGAACATTGTAGAATGCATAGTCATAGTGGTAGATTTTGTATGAGTTGTGTCTCTGATTGTTTTAACCATAGCCGACCCTCTCAATTCTTATACTACATCCCAAATTCGAGGCTTCCTTGTATTCTTATGCTTTTTCCATAGAGCAAGTGTTTGGGTAGTAGGATTATACCCTATTCCTAAGACACCCTCTTCATAATCAAAATTTTCTACCAACATGGGGTCATCCCATGCTATGATCTAATCAAGAAGAAACACTTTAGATAACTCCATCCGCGGAATAATTAGCATTTCACTTTTTAGTACCATCTCTCTCGCTTCTTGGGGGGTTACATTAATTTTATCAACATTTAGCTCTACAAATGTTTGAGCCTGGATCTTGGCCTGTTTCAACTCATCAAATCCAATGAGAGTAATTTTCAACCTTTCATCAAATTGTTCCATTTTCATTTTAACCCAAAAATCTTTAAATTCTTTTGTGTGGATAAAATTGTCATCCTCTATGAATCTTAGAGAGGCCACCACCCTCTCATCTTCTTGAATTTCATCAACCCCTTCTTCTGAAAGCCTGATCTTAGGATCCCGAGGCTTCTGAATTCTTTGCTACTCTGCTATCTCCTTTATTTCAATTAGAGGTAGGATTGACTCTTGTTCTTCATCATCACTTGATTCATAATCAACCAATGGCTCAATCCTCTTTTTTTTAGTTTGTGGTTCATGAGTAGGATATGGAGGGGATGAATGTGTAGGTGATGAGGGTGCTGTTTGCAATGTGGGTGCATCATGTGGTGTTTGGTGAGGTGTGGGAATTGGAATCAACCCCTCATCTTGGGCCATTTTATAAAATTCATCAAATTTGCTAAGGATCATCTGCATCCTTTTCAGAAGGTCGGGTTCATTTGCAAAAAACCCTCTGAAACTTCTATCCTTTTCCTTCTTTATATTTTCCCATTTCAACATTGTTATCCATCTTTTCCTAGTCTGCATCACATAAAAAAAATACACCAAATTTCTTATGACATCCTCCTTAGGGTCGAACATATGCAAGATAGCTCTCTTTTT
Organism: Sequoiadendron giganteum; assembly: GCA_007115665.2. Lineage (NCBI taxonomy): Eukaryota > Viridiplantae > Streptophyta > Pinopsida > Cupressales > Cupressaceae > Sequoiadendron > Sequoiadendron giganteum. The sequence continues at coordinate 460,398,901 of CM021108.1, forward strand.
CAACAAGGTTCTCCTAGCCATGTTGATATGACCCTCTGGGTCAAATACCCTTTCTTTTCCAGATTTGAGGGGATAATTAACCCTCATGAACCTTTGCAGTTCCTCTAACATGTTAGACCCAATGGCCAACTCCTCAAATATAGTTAAATCGGGAAAAATGTGCCTTTCCTTTGATTTCTCATCAAGTCATGCTCCATCCAAAGCATTTGCCACATAAACTCTAGAAAACATACCCTTGTAGGTACAAACTTGGGAAAAATATGTGGTGCCTGGTCACATCCATATAATATGATAATTGTGTGTTGAGGCATCAAAAACCAATCAACATAATTATGGGTATATCCCTAGTTTGGCTTATATTGTACAAGCCTCATCACTTTCATCAATGATTCAGGCAATCTTGGTGTTGGGTAACCAAGGGAAGCTATCAATCTAACAACAAAATCATCTCTAAACACCACGAAATCACACTCTATACACATGCAATCCAAGATGTAACACCAACTTTGCACAGGGAGTTTTATTCCGTTCTCTTGTGTACATAATTTCATTCTTTTAGTCCACATCATTTCATTATGACATAAGATTAAATGACACAACAAAGAATACTTCCTAAAAATGATGGGGGCCTTAGCTTCCCTGACTTGCAACAAACCCTCATGAATTTTCTCCTCAATTACAAATGCAAAATCAAACTCTACATTCAATTCATAATGTTGAATTACCATGACCATTATCATCAGCCCTATTGGCATATGTTCCTTTGCATCTATAGCCAAGACCTAACACAATGCATAATAAGTGTTCTTGAAATAAACTTGAAACTATGAAACTTGGAAAGGCTCCATTTTAGAGGAAGGGATGGAGAGTTTTCTATTATCATGACCCTTATTCATGTGTAGGTGGAGCTCACGACTTCAGTTTGTTCTTCTCAACCTCTTATACTCCTAATCACATTTAACTAAATTTACCTTTGTTACAACTTGCTTATTCAACTTGAAGCATTTTATAATGGCATCCCTTGTGATATCAACTAAACACCCACCATTTGGAATCCTAAAAATTTTGGTTGGGGCATGGTAGCTATGGGAAAGGGTAGTAATTAGCTCAATGTCAATGAAAACATTAGGGACAATTAATTTAGCCAAATCCAGGGTCCACGGGTTTGATGTTGGGACCCTGTCGTTCCTCTTTTGATAGAAATACCAATAAAGGTTCCAACTCAACTGAGGTATAATGGGTTCCCTACAACCCTGAGCTGAGTCTCTAAAAATATTTTTAGGTCCCTTGTCTACTGACTCAAGCAGCAAAGAAAGCAATGGGGACTACAAGGAGGGCTTACTGGTTTTGGTTTGATATTTTTGAACTCTGACTCCAATCTTCTTTGGCGCCATTTTATGAAATTTACAGAGAAAGACGAGCAAAGCTTACCTAGAAATAAAATTTGCCTTGCATAATTCCCTTTACTCCCACAATTTGAGCTTGTCTGCAACTCGGGTTTAGCTTTCATGAGTGAAAAATCTCAACTTATTTCATGTATTTCAACACTAGGATGCATTTACTTCTGGCTCATAAATTCTCACAATTCAAATCTTTGTGTTGAGCTCAATTTTATATTTTGATGTTGATTGATGTGATTGGTATGTATTAAATGACCCAATGATATAGTTACCGCACTACTGTGTGTCACCTTCAACTCCCCTGTGATACCGCAATGTATCCTTAGTACTTTCTTCAATTTACCACTCTACCGCGGGCTATGTCTTGACCCCCCAAGGTATAGTGGTATAACATGGAGAGCGTAGTATATATAGCAATGGATCCTCTCACCACCCTACCACAAGTTGCTTGGTGATGAGCTGCGGTGGAGAGGTAAGGTATGGGTATCATAATGTGGTAGCGGTACTACTGTAAAATGTGAAAATGGGCATGTGAAGGGTGATAATGTGAATTGTCATAACAATAGGAGTGGGAATTTTGGATTTGATTTGATAAATTTTTTAGAGAATTCTTGGTCTCAACACATAGATTGTTCAAAAGCACTGGTTTTAGGATTTTAGCCACAACAGCAAGGCAATGAATTGTTTGATAAAATGCTTTGATAGACATGTATGGAAAATGTGTTAGCATAGACAAGGGAGTGAACTCTTTGAAAAATTTCCTCAAAGAAATGAGGTCTCATGGTGATGGAATTCCATGACAATCAAATTGCATTTGATTGTCATGGCATTCCATCACCATGAGACCTCATTTCTTTGAGGTCATTTTTTCAAAGAGTTCATCGCTCTGTCTATGCTATTGCTTACTATTATGATTTTGATAGTTTTTTTCCAAGTATCCATAGCTTGTTTGAAAGCGCTTGTTTTAGGTTTTTAGCCATAGCAACAAGGCAATGAACTGTTTGACAAAATGCTTCGGTAGACATGTATGAAAAATGTGGTAGCATAGACATGGCAATAAACTATTTGAAAAAATACCTCAAAGAAATGTGGTCTCATAGAATGCCATGACAAGAAAATGCAATTGGCAGCTGCTCCTAGTTATTAGTTATACAATTTGAAGTAATTGCATAACTCCTTAGGTTGAATTTGTAAAAAATATATTTTTTCATATGTAGTTCATTTGTAGGAGACCTCATTTCTTTGAGGCATTTTTTCAAAGAGTTCATCATAGTTCATATATTTCATTGGCAATTCATTTGTATGAGACCTCATTTCTTTGAGGCATTTTTTCAAAGAGTTCACCGCTTTGTCTATGCTATTGCTTACTATTATGCTTTTGATAGATTTTTTCCAAGCATACATAGATTGTTTGAAAGCAATTGTTTTAGGTTTTTATCCATAGCAACAAGGTAGTGAACTGTTTGAAAAAATGCTTTGGTAGACATGTATGAAAAAAGTGGTAGCATAGAAAAGGAAGTGAACTGTTTTGAAAAAATGCCTCAAAGAAATGTGGTCTCATAGAATGCCATGACAAGAAAATGCAATTGGCAGTTGCTCCTAGTTATTAGTTATACAATGTGAAGTAATTGCATAACTCCTTAGGTTGACTTTGTAAAAACTATATTTTTTCATATAGTTCATTTGTAAAAACTGTATATTTTGACTTTGTAAAAATTGCATTTGATTGTCATGGCATTCCATCACCATGAGACCTCATTTCTTTTAGGAATTTTTTCAAAGAGTTCACCGCTTTTTCTATGCTATTTCTTACTATTATGCTTTTGATAGATTTTTTCGAAGCATCCATAGCTTGTTTGAAAGCACTTGTTTTAGGTTTTTAGCCATAGCAACAAGGCAGTGAACTGTTTGACAAAATTCTTTGGTAGACATGTATGAAAAATATGGTACCATAAAAAAGGTAATGAATTGTTTGAAAAAATGCCTCAAAGAAATGTGGTCTCATAGAATTCCATGACAAGCAAATGCAATTGGCAACTGCTCCTAGTTATTAGTTATACAATGTGAAGTAATTGCATAACTCCTTAGGTTGACTTTGTAAAGCCTATATTTTTTCATATGAAGTTAATTTGTATGAGACCTCATTTCTTTGAGGCATTTTTTCAAATATTTCAACACAGTTCATAGATTTCATTGGCAGTTCATTTGTATGAGACCTCATTTATTTGAGGCATTTTTTCAAAGAGTTCACCGCTTTGTCTATGCTATTGCTTACTATTATACTTTTGATAGATTTTTTCCAAGCATCCATAGCTTGTTTGAAAGAACTTGTTTTAGGCTTTTAGCCATAGCAACAATGCAGTGAACTATTTGACAAATGATTTGGTAGACATGTATGAAAAATGTGGTAGCATAGACAAGGCAGTGAACTATTTGAAAAAATTCCTCAAAGAAATGTGATCTCATAGAATGCCATGACAAGAAAATGCAATTGGTAGTTGCTCCTAGTTATTAGTTGTACAATGTGAAGTAATTGCATAACTCCTTAGGTTGACTTTGTAAAAACTATATTTTTTCATATAGTTCATTTGTAAAAACTATATATTTTGACTTTGTAAAAATTGCATTTGATTGTCATCACATTCCATCACCATGAGACCTCATTTCTTTGAGGCATTTTTTCAAAGGGTTCACCGCTTTGTCTATGCTATTGTTTACTATTATGCTTTTGATAGATTTTTTCCAAGCATCCATAGCTTGTTTGAAAGCACTTGTTTAAGGTTTTTAGCCATAGCAACAAGGTAGTGAACTATTTGACAAAATGCTTTGGTAGACATGTATGAAAAATATGGTAGCATAGACAAGGCAGTGAACTGTTTGAAAAAATGCCTCAAAGAAATGTGGTCTCATAGAATGCCATGACAAGAAAATGCAATTGGCAAATGATCCTAGTTATTAGTTATACAATGTGAAGTAATTGCATAAATCCTTATGTTGACTTTGTAAAAAATATATTGTAATTGAAATTTTCTCATCTATCAACATCTATTTATTAGTTATGCAATGTGAAGTAATGCTTTGAGTTCAGAAGATGTGCAATGCAATGTAATCAACAGTATGAATATAAACTAAAAAAATCTATTTTTTACGATTCATTAGTTAAACTCTTTATTTTATTTTCTCTCTATATCTCTATGCTATGGAAATTCCTTTTAATTTCAAAAAAATAGTTTTGATCTCTTGTTCTACAATTTTTACCTTTTTTTTGAATCCGATTTTTTTTTAAAATCTTATACTTTTGGTTTGCTGATTTTTTCCCCAATATATATATATATTTTATCGATATAATAGTTTATTTATTAAATATAAAGAAAAAGTTACATATACTTCAAATTTATCTTTATGCAACAACTACCAAAAAAAAATAATTAACTAGCATAGTTCCAGCTTATCAAAATACCCCTAATCATACCCGCCTGAAAACTACCCTTCCAACCATTGTTCGTGACCCAAGGTGTTCTACATTTACAATGAAAATCTAGGCATACCCCCCAAAAAAAAAAATCATAGACGAGATTTAGTACAATAATCTAAAAATTATTAAAGCTTATACTACTCAAACGCCTTTGATGAATTACCCATCTCCAATGGCACTATCTCTTTTAACAACTTCATCCTCTTCCTCAAATGCAGACCCATATTTTCATGCATCTCCTCTCTCGCAATGTCTTTGAGGTTCTCTAAGACCTCCTCAAACTCTATTAATTCAACGCAGATTTTGAGTGCTTCCCACCCATGTTCTGCACCTTCTCACCACAGAGCTTTGGTGCATCCTTTCAGCCACCTGATAAAGAGATGGTTCAAATCTGCAAGCTCCAAGCCTCCCCCATTCATGCCTTCCACCTTAACAAGCCCCACACCTGGTATCGCCCATTCCATAATGCCTTCCATGTCCTCTAAAAAATCTTTGTGAACCAGAGAAATCATGAATTTCCTCACTACATCCATAGGCTCTCCTAAATCCAGACCCCATGCCATGACCAACAGATAAATATCCATATTGGTCTGTATCTGTGCTTTAAATTTTCAAATCCATTACCAAAAATTAATTGTATTGCTTTGCGTCACTTGCACTTCGTTGAAGAGAAATAAACCCCACAATCGCTTCATGGATGCTTTGCCAACAAAAGGGTCCAGCTTCCTCCACGATGTCAAGGTAAAACTGGCCTCCATTATTTCTCGAGTTCACTATTTTCCAGACAACCACCCACCACCGATCAAATACATTCCTTACATTCACACACCAAGAAGCATTGAAGGTGATGACATGTGTGTCTTTAATACATCTCAATTTTCCATCCATCTCCATTAATGCCAAACGTAGGTCCAATGTCAAAAATCAACCTTCATCAAAGCTTCACTTCTTTTGGTAATTTCCATGCCTCCTTTGCTTACTAAACAATCATTCCTTCTTGCATTAAATGCATCGAATAAATTTCCTCCAAATTAATGCCTCTAAATTCTTCAAATTAAAGCAATAATAAAACTCTTGAAATTCTATTATTTTCTTAGAAATTTCTGATTATTTACAGTTCCAAGCTTTTGTACTTGCCCATACAGGGTTTCCTTGTTCTCTTTTGCATTGAATTAGGTGGTTGGGTGAGTTAACTTCAATTTTTTTCTGATTTGGTGGATTCTTGAAGAATTTTGTGCATTTTGTAGTCAAATTGCTGAAACGGGTCTATAAAGACAAAGTTGAGGGTTTGTGAGTCTACAAAAATGGATTTTCACCCATTTCCACCTATTGTGACTTTTATGCTTGGAAATGCTCTGTTGACTATTTTTTACATGAATTAATCATCTGGATTTTTATTTTTTTCTTGATGGTTAAACTACATGCAGCGCAATTTTATCAAAGCAGCACAAAAACAACAACACCATGATGTCAATCATAGTTGTGGTGAAGTTGAGGTAATATAATAGTTGTTGTGGACAAGAATTTATAGCTTTTGCATTTTTTACTTGAATTATATTAAATTTGCATGATGATTAAACTGCATGCAGGGAAATTATATGAAAGAATAACAAAAAGGAAAAGACCCTGTCAATAGAGCTCTCAGCAAAGCTACACAACTTCAGGAAAATGTTGAAAATGATTATGTTGAATTCGAGGAGTATATGCATGATATTGATAGTAATACTAGTGGTGAACTTGAGGTGAGTGCTATGAAACATTACTTTTCCTTGATTATGAAACCCTTCATGTATTAATGACCATTATGATCCCAAATAGTGAACAAGCTTATAGAATAGTGAATAGACAACTAAAACATTGAATGTAACCCATAGAACAATCATTGTACCTACTTTGTCACTTTTCAGTGGGGATTGCAAGCACTTCAATAATTTATGATGCTTGACTATGTTTTAGGGAATTGTAATTGACCTTGTCAACATCTTGAACTTAGCATGCTACTTCTTTCATTGGATGATACATGTTGTTCTTTCCTTCTCGAGTTTGCTGTTAACTCTTCATTATGGCTATTATTAAAAACAAAGTTCTTTTGATATTCTTTCCGCTTTCTCTTAATGTCTTTTTTATGTTTAGTAATGATATTTGCTACTCGATCCACTAAACTCGTTGTTACAACCATAAAACTCGTTTCCCTTGCACTAAAATCACTGCTACAACCATGAAACTCACTGCTACTACTACTTGTTCATTAGACATTATTCCTTACTTCTTTTTGCATACTCTTACACTATTTTCTAATAGTGAAAGGCTCTTTCTCTATTATTTATGTGACCTCTACATCCAACCTTATTTGTTACTCCTTTACTGCTGCTATGAAAGCCACAGAGAAAGACTGCATTGTTTCCTCAATGACTGCTCTTAATGGCTGTCACATGTTGCCTTGATACATTTTTTTCTTTGTTCTTATTTTATATGTCATCATTGGCAGGGTTATGTTGACTACATGGGGTTATGTTTTAGAGCTTTAATGCCACTATTTTTGTACATCCTAATATATTTCACCTTCACCTTGCAACAGTAGTAGTAGTGCTCTCATATTGCATTCTTTGTTTCTGTGCATTAGCTGCCTTTTTTATGTGTAATAGTGTTGTCATAACCTTATGTGTCTGGTATGCGTGCATGGTAATGTAGTGTTTATATTTATGGCCTTTGTATCTGATTAGCATGAAGCTAATAGTAAAATTGTAAGCACTGCTATGAGTGTTGGTTTTTTAGTAAATTAGATTGATCATTGCAATTATTTTTGAAAATTTCCTTTTACAATTATTTTATCACACACATGAAAATACTATTTAAGTAAGTAATGGTTGTTTTATTATGCAAACAAGTGTAATCATTACCTATCTAATATAATGTATTTTTCTTTTTCTTTTTGCAGAAATGTATTGATAAACTCAAATAAGGTGATAGAGTTAGGATGTTTGATCTGTTTGATGGTGATGTTGTGGGCATTGAGAGGATTCACTCCCTATCTATTGTACATGGAGTCAACTTGAAAGGAATGAGAGATGCAAATGTAAAAAACTTAAAGGTCACAAGTAACATACCCCTTGTTTATGAAGACAAAATAGATGGAGTTGTTCATCTGAAAGAGAAAGATGGAACCTTCACATGGTGGCCACTAAAATATTTGCAAAAAATGACATAGTTGAACATGTTTATCATGTAATAGTTAATGTTAGACATCTTGGCTCACTACTTTATGCAGTATTTTGAATGTGTTGTTCATGGGTCTTAATTATCATGGTGTATTTAAAAGAGTTGAAAACTCTTAGATAACTTTGACATTTTTCATTATATTTACATATATACTCTTAGACAACTTTGACATCTTGTAACTTGATATATATATATATATTTGCATTAATTTTTTTTTATTGCAGATTACTTTTATTTATCATGATGTTGAATCAATCTTTTAATTCTAGCATGTTGTAGCTTGTTCGTATATGTAATATTCTTATTTTCTTCTATGTTTTAGTTCAAGTTTAATATTATGTTAGTTTTGCATTATAAAATTTATGGTATTTAATAAATTATTCATTTCATGACTATATTTACTACCAATTAATGGAAACCAATAAATAAAAATGACTAAATATATGACTAAAGTAATGACTAAATTAATGACTAAAGTAATGACTAAATTAATTACTAAATATACTAAATATATGTAATGACTAAATTAATGACTAAATATATGACTAAATATATGACTAAATATATAACTAAATTAATGACTAAATATATGACTAAAGTAATGACTAAATATATGACTTAATAAATGACAACCATGACTAAATAAATGACCAATTAAAAAAAATCAATGACTAAATATATGACTAAATTAATGACTAAATATATGACTAAATAAACCACTACCGTGACTAAATAAATGACCAGTTAACAACAATCAATGACTAAATTAACAACTAAATCAATGACTGAATCAATGACCAAATCAATGACCAAGTCAATGACTAAATCAATGACTATATAAATGACTAAAATAGTTTAGTCATAAATTTGGTCGCGTTATAAATGAGTAGCAATAAACTACTACCAAAATTAGTCATTTATATGCAAGTTTTAGTAGTTTATTTAGTCATTGTTGTTTTTGTACTAGTGAATCCACCACTTTGTCATTGATGCAAAATAATAAAATATTGTTAGCACACAAATATAGTTTATCCAAAACTCCCCCTATGTGATACAATTGAAGTTCCTGAGCATTTGAAAGATATAACATTTTTTATTCTTTTCTCCCCTTTTGACATCAATGGAAAAGGTCAACACTCATTTGAAAGATATAGCAATTTGAATTCCTCCATATTTAATTCATCTTTCATCTCTTTCTCTCCCTGTTCCATTTCCTATTTGACAATCATTCTGCAAGGCTACCAAGCATGCTTGCAATAGGGAGTCAATACTCCCCATCAACCTATACTTCCTCTTGATTCATGAGGAGGGAGCAACCACTCTCAAATTCTACTAGAGATACTCAACAGACTCCTTTGGAAGAGGTTTTGTGAAAATGATTGAATTTTCTCCTTAGTCTCGATATACTCCAACTCCACTTCTTTGTTTGCAACCTTCTCTCTCAAAAAATGATACTTAATTACAATATTTTTTGTCCTTGAATGCATCACTAGATTCTTGTAAATATTTATAGCACTAGTACTGTCACAAAGAATAGAAGTGGGTTCATCAAACTCTATTTTCATCTCCTTTAGGTTTTGCTTCATCCATAATACTTGAGTGCAACATGAAACTGTTGCAATGTACTCTTCTTTTGTTATAGATAAAGATATTGAATCCTACTTCCCGCTTAACCAAGTGTAGTGTCATAAAATTGTACACCATGGTAATTTCACACTTGTGCATCTATCCCACCATATTATTGAAAAAATATATAATTCAAAATTTTATGATTATAACTTCATAGATGACAATGATGAAGCAATAACAACCTGGACACCTCATTCTTGCAATTCATCTTCTTGTGCCTTCAATTATTCTTTTTCTTTGAATTCATTTTCCAATATTTGTACTATGGTTTCAATTGACTCTAAGTTCTAGGAGCTCCCACTTCTTTTTAGTAGGCCACAAATTTATTGAAGAAATGTTATATTCTTTAGGGGTAATGTCTCCTTTAGCTTTCTCTATAGAGGGGGTGGCAATGTGCATGACCCTATTATTAGAATCATCCCCGGTGATTTTAGAATAAATCTTTTTTTTCTTTTCCCCGGGCTTGTTAATCCTAGACAATCAATCATCAAGGCTAACGACATCTATCTCAATTATAGGTTTAACCTGTAATTGTTCTTTTATCCAATCAGGTGTCATAAACTACTCAACATCTGGATTTGATTCTAGCTATTACTAGCTCTCTTGTAAAATCTTGTCGTCTTGACCCCTGCTCTAATCTTCTATATAAACATCTTGCTTCCCTTGTTGGTCTTGTTGCATATGCTCAATATCACCTCTCCCAAGATCATCCTTTTGTTCTTCATCGTGTATATGCTCAACATGGTCTTTAGGTTCATCTCACTCCTGCTCATCATGCACCTCCACCAATGGGGGCACTTTATTTTTCTCTTCAGGCTTCTATTCTTAAAATTACATCTCTTCCTAGACATTCTATCCCTCTAAATTTGTAGCACTCATCTCCTCTAAGATACTTGATTCCTTACTTTCCTACTTCTCCATTTCCCTTATAATTTTGTCAATGTTATCCAACTCAAGGAATGGAATACCTCCTTGGGGATAAAATTTCCTTTGATACACCACTTGAGTCTTTTCTCCTGAATTATCCAAGGAAATTACTTTATTTATTTATGTATCTTAACTTTGTGAGGTAGTAGCAATAGGAGTTGATGATACTCTTGGTACATTCTTAGTAGGAATAGAGGAAGACACATCCTCTTGTTGGACAGTAGTGGATGGAAGAGGTTACTTTGTTGAGGAAGGAGGAATGGAAGGATATGTGTCTATGGAAGAAACAAAAGCCTTGTTAGGGTATGTGCATGATCATGATGGGCCAAAAAGTGGCAAAATGTAAGTGATATGATAGCCGAGGTGGCTAACAACTTTTTTTTAACCCAAAATTGATGAAATGAAAGGGTTTTTAAAGGTGATTCTCATCTTTCCACCAATATAAATTATGCTTTACTTTGAATTTAATAAATAATTATTATTCATTTTCTATTTGAATTACGACTAAAGTCCTGAGTGATGGGCTGATTTAAAAGCATCTATAGCTTTCAAACGGTATCACATTTTTTGAATCTGAAACATTTGTCACATTATATGCTTCACATACTATAGGATTAAAAAAAATTGAATTTCATGAAGTTTTGACCAAGTTAAGGTGGTCAGACATACGAGTTTTTATATTTTTTAAAAGTTGTAATAAAAAAATCATAATTAATTATTTACTTGGAAAAAAATTACAAACAAATATGCATCACATTGGGACATGAGTCCTCTACTTATATCTAAAATCTCATAAAAAAATATTATCATTTTATTGTGGTTAGGGTGGTCAGACAGACATCTACTTCTTATTTTTTCCCTGAAATTTAAGTACTACTGCATTAGAATTTCAAATTTTCACCAAATAGATTTAAAATAAATAAATAAACCTAGTAGTTTAGAAACTACATTCAATTTTCTACAGATTCTATTCTTACATATTTTTGAAATAATATAGATAACTTATTCAAATTTTTACGTCAAGTTGTCTAACTCTGATTTTTTGAATTTTCATCGCCACTTAAGGGCTTGTTTTTTCCATGATGATCCTGCACATACCCGTTACCCTTATTGGCCCACAATTGTCATTGCACCAAAATATCGATCTGTTAATTCTCGATACAATTTCCAGAGTTAACAGATCCACGAGAGGTGGTTAGTCCATGTCACGAATCCCGAGGGGAGCGTTGACCATCTACTAACAAACTCCCCCCAGCGTTACCCAAGGGGATTTGAACTCGACACCTTTGTCTCTGATACCACTTGTTGGCCCACAGTTGTCATTGCACCAAAAGATAAACCTGTTAATGCCCGATACAACTACTAGAGTTAACGGATCCACAGGAGGCGGTTAGGCCATGTCACAAATCTCGAGGGGAGCACTGAATTTCTACCAACAACCCTTTGTTTTTTATTTCTTCTTTTGGGGAGTCTCTTCTATTGTAATTATAGTGATTCTCCTCCTTTTCTCTATGGGCTTCCTCTCTAGAGTGTCTTCTTCTTTCGTTTGGTTTTCTTAACCTCCAAAGGTTCTTCTTCAGTTACTTCTTCATCCACATCATGAATTCTAACTTCTTTTTCTATTTCTTCCTCCTCATCTTCGAAAGAGTGGGATTCTAAGTCACCCATCAAATCATAAGTCAGTTGCACCCCTTCTTCAATCAAATTGGAAGTTTTTTATTCCACCAATTTCTTGGTGTATTTGAGGACTAGCTTCATCTAACTTTGTAATTTCCTCCTTTTCCCAATCTAGAGGTGGAATGGGTCTATCTTTCACCAAATCATAGTCATGGTATTGAATGCAATCACCATCATCATTTACTTAGTCAGACACAAAGAATGGCCTGTAAAGTCTTACCATCTCCACTATCATCCTTGAATACCTGCTCTTTCTAACCTCAAGTTCATCTTGGCAATTGGCCCAATAGTCCTAAATGTGAGGCTTGTGCCTATATGACTTGTTTGTTGAGTGCTTAACCACATCATATGGATCAAAATTCATTCAGATAGTATGAATCTTCAAATGATAAAATTGTAACTCAGTCTCTAAATTTTCAGCCCCTAATGTGGTTGGAAAAGCTTCTATACTACCAAGCATGATTGGAAATTCCTTTCCCACACCTATTTTTTGCATGCTTTTCAAAATTTTGTTGAAAATACTCAATGGCCTTGTCACTTCCAAAATCACCATTTTGTTAGCTGGATATCTTGGTAATCTATATGGCCTATTAAGGAAGCCTTGTACTCTTATATAGGTGAATTTAGGAAATTGAATATACCATGATCCATATTTCTTGATCATATCCATGGCCTCCTATGAAAACCTAGTATTTTGAGCCCCTTGTATGATCTTCACAATATACAAGAGGAATGTATCATTCGCCCTCTTGTAGTGGGAGGTACTCTTAAGGTGTAATTGGGGGTAGAAAGAATAAACATTATATTGTCCTAGCCTAGTGCCCACATCCCCATGACAAGTCAATCCTTTGTACCTAAAATTCCTTTCCAACATATATACTACATAAGATGTCATGGTGAAATACTTGCTCTTCTCTAAGTTCTTGAAATGGGCATCTATGTTGTCACTCAATATCTTTGCCCAGTGGATGTTCTTACCAATGGATACTTCTACAACATAATAGAAAATGCAATCTTCAAATTGTGTTACCTTTTGAAGGCCCATTATTATACTTCACAAAGTGACCAAGTCTACATATTCATCTTTAAAATCACTTTTGTAAAGAGTTTTAAGCATCTTGGAGAAATGTTTCCTAGGCTTCTTCAACCAATGAGATTTGATTATCTTCAAACACTTCTCAAGTCCTTTAGTGTAAATTGCCTTAGAATCCTCTTATGTAACCAATGTCATCTTTGAATGAGTAAGGATGCCAAAAGCTTCAGCTAAAGCTAAAATTTTCTAGCATCCTTCCATCTGGGCCTATGATTCTTCTACGATCCCATCTATAATTTTTCACACACCCCATAATCAAATCAAGGCATTAAAGTGAAGGAGGGAAGCCTGTTGTCTGAGCTATCCTAGTCTTTACCATCCTCTTGGCCAACTCTAAAGGATTTGGGAAATACATCCTCTTCTTGAACTCTTCAAGATCAATTTGCCCTAAGTTAGTGTCACCTACATTGGCCCAACATGAAACTATCTTTTTCTCAGGAAGCACTCCCTTAAAATCAAAATTGATCTTTTCTATCCTTGATAAATTTTCCACATTCTCACTTTTCTTTGCCTGCATAGTGCAACTATTAGTCAAATATAACCTAAATTACTTGGAGAGAAAGTGTGGAAAGAATAAAAAAAATTCCCTTAAGAGTATTCACATATTCAATTCATTTCAAATTGTAAGGAAAAAGAAATTACATTCTCCCATATTTATCAAATATTACCATATTAACCCACATGTAAGAAATCCCATCAAAAATCCGGCTTCAGATGGATTTTCAAAGATTTTATACTACTATGGATTATGGGAGTTTCATAATTTTGTGGATTTAATAGAGCTATGGAATTTCAAAGTTCTGAAGATGTGGATTTCCCTAAAATTTGAGATCTACCAACCCTTTTCCTTTTTGTCTTCAAAACTAATTTTTAGGGATTTCTTGTGGGCAAGAAATCTTCAAATGGTGGCTTCTTTATGTATGTTATGGTGATCGAGAAATCTCTACAAGAAAAGATGTTTATGCAAACTTCAAGGATTTCTAGAGATGAAAAAATATCTGAAAGGCGAACCATTTGTGTGAACTTCAAGGATTTCGAGAGATTGGGAAATATCTAAAAGTAGACATTTTTATCTATGTTTTATCCAATGTGTAGGGAAGTCCAAGTATTTCTAGAGATTGAGAAATATTTGAGCATGAACATTTTAACTTCCTTGTAAAACATCTCTAGGTTTTAACCAACTTCAGGTTTTTTGATAAATCGAGGAATTTAGGCAGCTATGGGTTATTTTCATGAGGGACGAATTTCCCTAAAATGGTGGATTTCCTACAAATAGGTATTCTAACCATATCTTGAAAATTTGAAACTCTCATGGATTTTCAAAGATTGGGAAATCTTTGAAAATGAACATTTCACTTGGCTATTAGAAAACTTAGGATTTTGATTGATTTCAAGTATTTAATGGATTGAGAATGTAGGATAGTTTCAAATTTTTCATGAAAGATAAATTTCCTCGACAAATGATAAGTTTCTTGAGTTTTACATATCTTAACCATTTTGATGAATCATTTCAAAATTCTAAGTGCCTCGGGGATTTTTGGTGACTTTGGATTGTTTCCATGGGAAGTAAATTTCCCCAAAATGTTAGGCTTTTTTGATTTCTTATGAACTCGTGATTTCATGAAAATCCAAAGGATATCCTTGGTAGTGAAAACTATGGTTTTGACTGTTTGTCCTCAAAATTTGAATTTTCTAAAAACCTTAAACAAGACTTGTCATAGAATTTCGAATGGAATTTTGCTTGAGTCTATAGGATTAGGAATCCTAACAAGTTGGACATAATTTATCATGTAGAAACCCTAGCAAGCAATGATTTTCACCTAAATGGTAGAAACTATGTATGTTTTATTGTTGGAATTATTTGGAGCCTTAATTTTTTGGAAATGAGGTGAATTGAACTTCTAAACCCCCACAAAAAGGATAATAATGATTTACATTGTGGTCTAGAACCTCAATGAACTCAAAATTCAATCTCTATGTTGATTTTGCTTTATTCTGTTCAAATCTAGAAGGAAATGATCAAAAATAACATGCAAGAGTGGATCATACTAATCTTTTAGCCGGTGTTTGTAAGAAAATCACCTCAAATCAATATTTAGATGTACTCACAAATCTTTCAACTTCACGAATGGATTACTTGAATACTTGGTTTCTTGGTCACCTCTACTCAACACTCCAGTTAGCTTGCAAATGAAACCAAGATATGAAATAAAGTGACAAATTCACTTCTATACCATCGTAGTACTCAAACATAAATGCACTGACAACATAGTTGTCAAGGACTTTGTTGAGCCTTTTTAGAATTTTGACCTTGTTTAGGATTTTTGAGGATTTGAGGAGACTTAGGATTTTGAAGATTTCTTAGAATGGAGAATTCATTGAAAACATGGAACCTCCACAGAATGCAAGAACTTAGACTTGAAACTAATTTAAGTGTTTTCTGATGACTTTCACTTGACCCTTAGTTTTAAAATACCTTAATCTCCCTTATTTGATAAGGACTTGATAAATATCAGGGAGATGACCCAAAAAGAAAAATTTAGAGGATCCTTTATCTTAAGGAGAAAAGGGAGGGAACCTAAAAGTGAAAGGGGAAAAGGGGGCCCCTGTTAGGATGGGGCATGTGTGTGAGGCACAATAGGAGGATTCATACCACATGCATATGATTGAAGGATTATAATTCACATTTGATAGAGAGATTGTGGAAAGAAGGGATGCCAAATGGAGGAAGGACAAAAAGGGAACCTTGACAAAGAACAATTTTTTGGGATATTGGGGTAATGGCATTGGAAGGGTCTTTAGATTCATACTAAGATAAGGAATATACAATAGTATGACTTTGAAAGGATAAATGAAAGTATTGAAATATTTTGAGGATTTTAAGGTAATAGAAAATGAGTACTGGATTAGGAGTTGACCTTTATTCTAACTCCAAAGGATAGTAAAATATATTGAAGTGGGAGTCAAGATTCAAAGAATTCTAGAAAGGGGTGCTATAGAAATGGATGGCCCTATCCTCTAGCTTGATAGAAATAGATATTTTTGAAGCATTAAAAAATGATGCTAGGATTAGGGAATTTGAGTTGGACAAAAAGACATGCATGCATATCAAGTCTGATTCTCTAAAACATGGGAAATTTTTTAACTGGTAGAGGACTGGGATGATAGGATTTAGAGGGAAATAATACTCATGGACAAGAAAGTTTGATAGCCCAATCTAAGAGACTTGGAAAATTTTAGGTGAAGAACCAAGATATCATGGTTGATGGAAAAGGCATGACACCAAGGGAGCTCCCCTAAAGGCTACAACTCTACCAAACATAAAAAAACTAAGGAAAACACTATAAATAGCCCAAAATTTGAATTTTTATGTATTTTTCCATTCCTTGACACTTAGGGGTTCCACTCAATAATGATTCAAATAGGGCTACAAAACAAAGAAAGGAAAGGGACTCAAGTAAAATTTCACATCATAAAATGAGTACCAAAAAAAGGAAGGAATAACATGATATAATATGCATACCTCTTAAAAATCCACTATAATATGTAAAATAACTCAACTCAAAGTGTTAACCAATAATACATTTATCATTTTCAAATATACCCTTAATGTGTATGTGTTTGGTTGAAGATAAATGGCTTCCTTTAATACATATAGTAAATTAACATATAGGATGTATGTGAATGCCACCCATAATATTGTCTCATATGTTTCCTTTCACATATAATGGGTATATATTATGTACCAATGGATATGGTATTATAGTATATATGAGTGGATGGTGATGCTAACATGTGGCATGCATCCCTTAATTTAGTTATATTGGGAAATAAATTATATTAGGTAATTAAGAGGCTAACGTGGATTTAGTGATTTATCCGTCTATGATATTACTCAAATGCATATACAACTAACATGAATATCATTGTAAAGTTATGTAATGAGTACGAAATTATATTTAGGATTTACCAAAAATATATTGAATGACTTCTTCCGTAAGGAGTATTATACAATGTTTCCCTACTATAAGGGTTTATTCTATTTTGGTATATATAATACATATTAGGGTATACTGGCTCATGAATATCTTTCGTGTTGTGTGTGATCCATATTCTATATTATTATTTTTATATTGTAATATATATGGATATTATCACCATAATAATTATAATGTGGGATAGCCTCATAATAAATATAGTTAATGGCCTAGCATGATAAAAAAAGGTATATTTATAATTTATTGTACCCCTCAAAAAAATAATGTGAGTGTGCATGAGAATTAGCATAAGAATCATCCATAGTAACTCTATCAATGTGTAAGATCCATAACAAGAGAATGATGTCCACAAGATAAATTAATGTTTTAAAATAATTAGGAAATTCATTCTAGTATAAACCTTTAAATTTTGATTAAGGGGAGCAACTAAATAATTCTCCCCATTATTAACACCTTCAATATTAAATTTTATTATTGATCAAATATTGCACTTTATATTTCAATGTCATGCAACCTTGAGAATGGTGTCTATTAATTTTAGGAAAAATATATAATACACTCATTATTGTACTTCATAAATAGTCTTAGATATAATAAATGGATATGTGGAAAATAATCAAATTTAAGTTCAACAAAATTTGAAGCATGATGGATAAGGTCTCTTGTAGCCTAGTAACTTCCTATAAGTGTGAGGCTTGAGAGATGAATTATTATAATTATTAGCAACATGATGCACACTTTTGCATTTAGAATAATTGTCCTCCAACAAATTATTAAAATGTTGGAACTATAAGAATGAGGCTTGAGAGAGGGATTATTGTAATTATTAGCCACATGATGTACATTTTTCCCTTTAGAATAATTGTCCTTCAAAAAAAATTTAGACATTTAGAACTATGAATATATGGTTTGAGAGAGTAATTATTATAATTATTAGCCACATGATGTGCATTTTTTCCTTTAGAATCATTGTCCTTCAAAAAAATATTACTTTTAGAATTTGAAAGGATAAATAGATGCCGAGAAAATAGGCCATATTTATGAACATTGAATGTAATCAATTTAAGTCAAGATTCTTTATATGAGTACACATTTTCATAAAAGAAGAAAAGCTACTCAAGTACACACTATTTTTTTTATAGTAATAAGAAGTCCTTAGAAAAAATATGGTTTGGAACTCATTATCATCTAATTAATAGTTCATTTTACTATACAAAAATTGAAAGAAAATGACATAATCATTGATAAACTCATTATGTGTTTAAACACATCTAGTCAAATCAATTACAATTGCTTTCAAATCCATATTAACATGAAAAATGATGTGTCACAATATCCACATTTAGTTGAGAAATTAAGGATCCTCTTGACCTATATTTATTTATTCTTTATGATTTCTTAAATTTGAAACTTATTTTAATCATTATATTGTTTCTTAATCATTATATTGTTTCTTTGATTTTGTAATTTTATACATAGCTAATTTTTGATGTTTAGATTACATTTTTTTTTGGTTTTGTCTTTGATGTTTTAATAGTTGAATATATTTTATAATCATTATTTTCATTTTATTTTAAATTTTATAATTATTTTTTATTTCATTAAGATTTATAATTATTTTATTCTTCCATCTAAAAATAATGTTCCCTTATTTTACTTCTTAAATTTTCTTAAATTTGCAGGGCCTAGATTTACATTTTTTCCTTCCTAGATTTGAAGAATGCATACACTAATTTTAAAATCCTTGGTAGGATTAGGAGTTTAGGTTGTTTATGTTATGCTTTTTAATTTTTGAAACAACGAGACTTATTAGATAATCGTATCCCTCATTTATATATAAATAGTTTTAATTAAAATAATGATAGTAGTTATATAATGGGCTTATGTATCAACGCGTAAAAGGCGACTTTTCAAAATTTCAGTGAAAAAACCTATAACTTATACTTTAGCCCAGTTTCCAAAGACGCTCAGAGCCTCCACACAGCAATTATCATTGGTCAAATTTAATAGGAATAAACTATTATTATCTGTTATTTAAATATTTATTATTATTATTTTAAAATGATATTTTAATATCTTTAAACAGTTTATGAATTCAAAATAAGGATATAAATTGTTATTTTATAGTATTAAAAAAAATAGGTCTTTTTCTAATGGATGTTTGGGATTTTTTTATTTGTTAAAAACATTAATATTTTTAAATGAAATAGACTTGAGAAATTATTTTTTAATATTTTTTATTAAATATTTTTAAATCAAATTGATATTTGAATTTAAATATTTTTTTATATCTTTATTTTAAAATACTAAAACAATAATGTTTTTGATATGGTAAGCAACATTTACAAGGTGTTGTACCTTTAACACAGAGAGCCACGAAGGCCAAAAAGTTTAAGTCCAAGAAACATTAGAAACTAGCCAAAAAACATACACAATAGATTGACAGTAGATAGGCAAAAAATAGACAAAAACACAGACTAACTGGCATTTTCCTAGTTCTTAGGTAGGAGATTAACAACATCATCCCCAACCCATTCCTGACTACCATTAGCATTCTTCTCATCCATTTCATCCTTCATGATCGCAGATAGGGTGTTGGTAACACAATGGACCAACTTGACCGTGAAACGAGTCAACCCACAAAATTTCTTGTCTAGCTTATCCATTCTTTCTTACAACACATAGAGTTCCTCATTATGGTTCGCAACCTTCATAGTATCAACATGCTCCACACCTAGCAAGTTCGAGGACTAGGAAGCCAAATTGTCCTTCTGCACTTTGCTAATTTTAGGAATGGTGTTAGGCCCACCAACATACTCCTCCTCCTCATCTCTGTAGTCTTTATTGTCAGACCGTTCCTCTTACAAATCCAAGTCATGAATAAACTCTTTCTTAATATTCTTAACCAACCTACTAGACCTTTTGATGACTGTCTCACCACCAGTCACCACCATAGCCGCAACCACTGTGTCACCCTTAGAATCTCTGCCCACCACATTTTTACCTTTGCTATCCCTGGTCGGAGGCTCCATCAAACCTTTCGCATCTTCCTTACCTTTCTTCTTCTGGGTGGGTTTGCTAGCAGTCTTTGTGGGGGTCGACTTGAGTTCAGAGAGACTAGCCGCAACACTAGTTTGGGCATTTCCTGCATTCCCCTTAAGCTTCTTAGCAGCAGGTTTAGGCTTGTGAGTATCAACAACAACTGGATGGGTTTTCCTAATAGGACCTTTAGACTCAGCCAAGGAAATATTGGTCATAGCCAAAGGTTCTATTTCCTCCACACAAACATCAGATATGGGCTTGGGCAGGCATAACGCTAGATGGAAGTGGTAGAGTCTCATAATGAGACCTTGGTGAAGCAAAAGGGGAGGGGTATCATCAGGGTTAAGGCCAGCGGCTTCAATGCAGTTTTCAACATAACTCTCTAAATCTTTAAGCAGGAATAAAGGAAAGCTTAACAAAATTTTATGCCTATGGTGATTTAAAAGAGGGAAATGGTAGAAGTAGAAGGTTTTGTATCTACCTTCAAGAGTCACGTACTTCATAAGGGTCAGGCAAACTTGGTCCCAAGGTTGCAGGAGGGCCTCTCTCTCAAATCCTGACTAGTTACAGATTGACTTCTCATACCCCACAAATAACACATTCATACTATCATTATCCTGGGTCTTGGTATGCTTCTGATACTTCTTACCAGTACTTTGCAGCCCCGTTGCCTGCGCGATCACATCTTCATTCACTTCAAAGGAAATCCCACCTAGAGTCACTCTTCGGTCTTTCCAAGAGTTAGAAAATTGCGTAGAT